>ML367695.1:85716-264557 GCA_005239505.1 Nicotiana paniculata
CTCTCTTCTCTTACGTAACGTGGCGTTGTTATATAAGGTATATATGATTGGGTATAGCACATTGAGAGAATAAGACTGAAAATGTGTGGTAATATAAAGCAAAAAACCTAAATCTTTAGGTCAAAGGAATCCCTTAAACAAAGGTTCGTGGTTAAAGAAATGACTCGGGTAGCATCCCGCGCGTTCGGAAGGTTTAAGTTAACTTGCACCTGCGGGATAAGACTAAGAGTGTATAATATGCTAAGAATAGTGTGTTATGANGCTTTGGGTCAAATGTATCAGATCATTTTTCCCAATATATAAAGAGTTGTGGGACCCCAAAATTATCTAATCTAAGGTCTACGAGTCTAGTTTGCAACCAAAAAAATCTCACATCAAACCGACATCGGGGTAAGGAGTTATGACTGTTTTACCACGAGCTGTCTGGGCTGAAACCGGGTCGCGAACCGGGTCGGATGAAACAAGTAGTATAAGTCCGAAAATCCGACTTTTAAGACCCCAAAACATTTCATCTTCGTCCCAAAACAGTGACAAAGCTGAAGAGAGGGTTCCATGGTGTTCTTGAGTGATTAAGGTGCGTTTTTAACGATTTCTCTCGTTAAAGTTTGCCCCCGTGCCTAGAAATGCAATCTCTACGCTTTGCAATCATTTTCTCCTTCTATTAGCTGTGTTTGGAGCTATTTTTGGAAGATAGGAATTTGTTGTTCTTGCTGTTTCTTCAAGATTTATACTTGGTTTGCCAAGGTAATCATCTTCAGACTCTTTTATGATCATTTTTACAAAGTTTTACGGACATTTCATCAAGTTAGGGTCATATGGAAAATCTGCCGATTTATACTCAATTATGAACTGCTTATAGGTACATATAAGCTGCATATATATAGTGTTTGTGAATCTTAGGACGTAAGGAAAAACGTTCGTGAAGGAACTACCGGCATTCGGACGTTCGTTGGAAAGGTATGTTAAGGCTAAGCTTCGTCCTTCCTTTAAGCACAAATTCTAGGAAATTCCTAAGACGCCAAATGTGGTATTTTACTATTCTTTTGCTAGGAAGACCTTCTGAGAAAGGCATTGGGATCATAGATGAAGTATTTTCATGATGCTATTAGGTTGATATTCCACTCGTTCGGTTAAATAGGGTATTCGACATCTATATATGTCATTTTGTCAGCTTTCTTAACTATATGTCCATATATATGAATTCTTATTTGTCTTTGGATTGTCTGACTTAAAAATAAAGGCATTTGTTATTTGCGATCAGTCATTATTCCTTGTTAAAGTGTATTTTAAAAATCTCTAAAGTGATACGGCGATTTCCAAAAATCTCAAATATAATATTTATGTTTAAACTACTAAAACACTTGATTTTTGAAATACTTTCTTTTACTAATTATCAAGAAATCAGGTATAAGGACTAAGTGAAGCACCTTAATCTTTTCATGAACATCTTCAGAGTTAATTTCTCTTTCTAAAAGTCGAGATACGTTTTCAAGCTTATTCAAAAAACATATGAGGTTCCACGAGACATTTGTATGCGATACGAAGGTGATTATGAGATTATGAGAATAAGAGTACCAATGAGCCAAGATTGGCTAAGTTCTTGTTATGGCCTATTATGTGTATTCAAGGTTCATATTATACATGGAATATTATGCATGGACTTCGAGCTATAATCGGAGGTAAGGGGCCTATTTTCTCGAAAGACTATATATATTGTACAGATTGCCACAGGTTGGCAATATGATACCGGTTAACTACCGAGAGAGGCCTCCATTGCTAGCATTTGGTTGGGTATGTCATGAATTTGCATCAATATATATGTATTCACGACATACGATTACACGAGCATACCATGCATATTTGATTACTATGAGGTCGGATGTCGGACGTGGAGGCTATCAGACTTTTAGTGTCAGGTGGTATCTCTATTACCCTTTTTACATCAGCTATGTATTATTCTACTTTTGGCCTTACATACCAGTACATTTTTATTCGTACTGATGTCCCGTTGCCTAGGGACACTACATTTTTGTTTCGTGCGTGCAGGTCCAGGTAGGGACTCTAATCGACCCATCCGCTAGGATTTCGGGGTTAAGCTGTGAGTTGGTAAGCTCCACCTCTTCCTGGAGCTTTCGTGGGATGGTTACTTTTGTTGTACAGTTTGGATGCAGTCGGGGCCTTGTCCGACGATTTCTTATGACACTTTTAGAGGCTATTGTGGACACTGTATTCTGGGTTTTTTTTGCAGCTTTCAGTCTCCAGCCCATAGGCTTCGTATGTATATATATGTGTGTAGGCATGTATGTCTTCAGTCGCGGCCTCGTCGGCCATCTAGTACTTTATTATTTTGGCTTGTCAACTTTGTTTATATGGCTTATTGTTATTCAGGTCATGACCTTAACGGTACAGGATTAGTATTTTAGATGTTGTGCTGCCTGATCTGTTGGGCCCCTAATTTAGTTAGCTAGTATGTTTAGTGTCTAACTCAATCGAATACAGTATCGAGTGCCAGTTGCGCCTCCCTTAGTTTGGGGCATTACATAAACTCCGAGTTGTAGAAATATTATAAGGAGGGTATGAGACGGTTTGTGGGATTGAGGCAGCATGGTCTCGTGAATCAAGGCCACTCGGGATGAGTGAGGATTGAGTTTGCTATGAGTTGAATGGGGTTACTATTATTCCTGAGGCAATTGAAGATCATTAAAAGAAGATAAATCGATTAGGCATGGTTGAAATGGCACATTTACGGCAGTGATCTGTTTCGTCAGTGTAATTAAATTATGCATGTGGTTTGGGCCGGTATGTACGGGGCTTGTCAGTCGTCGTAATAGATTTTACGTGGGAGCATTCGAGTGCTATGGCATGTCAGGTGTTGGCGGATCCCCGAAGGTTTATGATGGTTCAGACCACTACTTAAGGATTTGCATGTTGGGTGATTGTGAGAATTCAGTTGAGTGTTGTTATTGTTCTATTGAATTGAGGTAATTAAGAGGTTTCCATATGATGAAGTGTTCACCCGGTTAGTGGTTCAGAAGTTATGATGGAATTCTGGCGCTATCTCATATTGGCATGTTAGGTGCGGTAAGCAGTATGTAAGTGTAAGTAAAGAATCGAGATTGCGGTTCGGTGTTAACAAGGATGTCATGAGCTCGGATGAGCAAGAAAAAGTGATTTTAAAGTTTAGAGTAAGCTGGTGTTATCTTCAGTGTCACCTGAGATCGATATTCGGTGAAATAGGCTTTGTACCCTCGTCATGGGTTCTTGATGTGTTTTGCGGCATTAGTGTGGTCGGCGATATGGATGTGTAGACTTGTTACCTCGTGGAAGGTCGTGGGAGTGTGACCACTGGAAGATGGTATAAGTGTGACAGGTAGTCACCTGGTTGATTGAAGATTTGGACCAAGTATAAGGAAGTGCAATATTGCTTATTTGAGGATTTATGTCGGGAAGGCGTTCGATTCAGTTGGTTGTGGATTGTGGGGTGTTTGTCCCGGCTATGATGGTTGTTCTTGTGTATTATGAGAGGAAGTGGGTTATTATGGACCCAGGTCAAGCTATTAGCCTATTTTAGTGCAAGCAGAATCGGCTTGAAGTGTGTGAATGGATTTAAACAAGATTATGGGCTTCACGAGTCAGATGTGCTCATTTCAGTATAGCGCTCCTCAATGAGGGGTATTGGGATATCAGGTGTTGTTCCGTCTTCGTCAAATTCATGTGATTTTGTGATTGTATCGTGTGAGTTGTGAAACGGCTTGATAGATCCCTATGTGTTGAGTCCCCGTGTAGTGATGATGTTATGCAAGCAGGAGAGCTCTTGAGATTCAGAGTATATATATCGCACCTCGGTTGTGCTTAAGTTTGGTGGCATATGGCTTTATCATTCTCCCCATGATGGTATTCTACACTTAGCGTGCTTGTGACTGGTATCCAGTAAGTTGTATCAGTGAGAAATCCAGCTCCGTGTATATTCCCTTATGTGAATTTTATGATGAGATTGGGTGGCACGCCGCCACTGGTATGTTATTTGGATCGGGTTGCACGCCGCAACAGTGTGATGATGAGTAAGGTTCCTATATTTATTTTTCTTATGTTTTACTTCCTATTTTTCGAGGAGAGTTCATATAAGTTGCATGAGTTGAGTAGTCTTTTCCTGAGTCATTTCTTTATGTATCATGTTCGAGTTATGGCCTATTAGCGTGTTGTGGTGTCATGTGAGACTATTGGTCATGTCTGGGGTGATTGGTTGTCTGAGCAGTTCATGCTGGGTAAAACGAGATTATCAGATCAAGGATCAGCGCGATAAGGTTATGTGAAGTGTATATTAAAGAACAAATACTAACAATTGGGTCATAATGAGGTGATGGTTTTAGTCAGGAGGATAGATTCAATGGTTTGGTTAACTCTGCAATTGGTTAGAAATTTCTACACATCTCCTCTGTTGTGGTGGTATCGTCAGCATTATAGCAGGATGTCTGTATATATATTGTAAGGTGCATTGGGAGCATCAGATTTGTAGAATTTTGGCTATTAAGGTTCAGGGAGTGTCATTGTGGTCAGATGATGAATTATGCGGTGCATGGTGCTAATTCAGCAAAGGCATGTAGTCATGTTCTGGTATATCGTGTGGTAGTTGATACGGTGTTTATATATTGGAACTAGGCCTGACAGAGAATTTCAAGTGTTGAAACTGGATTCTAAGCTTATTATATGGATAAAAGAAGAAATCTTCATATTTGATCAAGCTAATGTACTCAACTGGGTTTTGGTAGCACGGGCAGGTGCTCGAGGTGTTAAAAAGTGATTTCAGATAACTCCAGAGCAGTTCTTAGCACATTCGAGGACGAACGTCTGTTTAAGTGGGGGAGAATGTAACGATCCGACTGGTCATTTTGAGCTCTAGCGCGTCGTTCAACTGTTTGAGGTCATGATCAGCTCCGTTTCAAGTATTATGACTTGTAGGTGTGGTCGGAATTGAATTTCAGGAAGTTTAGAGTTAATTTGGAAAGAAAATTCTCATTTCAGAAGCCTTAAGTTGGAGAAATTAACTAAGATTAGAATTTTGAGTAAACGACCTCCGAATCAAGATTTGAAGGTTCTTGCAGGTTCGTATGATGATTTCGGACTTGGGCGTATGTCCGGATAAGGGTTTGGATAATCCGGGAGCGTTTCAGCGCATATTATGGAAGATAACATTTTAGAAGTGCGGCTAGTTGCGAGTCCTCGGGTATAGAGTTCGGAGTTCGGGCGCGTCCTTGGTCCGAGGGGTAGATTTGACACGAGGTGAGACTCCTTACTAACCTTGTAAGAGGGATTTGTCCCCATAGGTGTTATATATGTTGTGTGTAATGTTTTTGGAGGCTACGTGCGTACAACATGATGAGAGTCCGTACGTGGAGACTATCATGCTATGTCGGGTAGTTTTAAGGCTCACACGCATGTCTCTTTGAGCTGCATGTTGATTTTAAATTGATATGGAAATGTGGAAAAGTTGCACCTGAACTCCCAGTTGATCAATCCCTGTTAAAGGTATAGCCCTACTAAGTTACTGAGATGTCGGTATATACATATGTACGTATGAGAGTCAGCACACAAATCGTAGATATGATTCGCGATCGAGGGAAACTTTATGATAAATCGTATAAGTGTGTCAGCACTCGAATCGTAGGCATGATTCGCGATCGAGGGGAGCTTTATGGTAATTATACATAAGTGTGTCAGGACTCGAATCGCAGGTATGATTCGCGATCGAGGAAAGCTTTATGGTAATTGTATATAAATGTGTCAGCACCCGAGTCGCATGTTAGATTCGCGAGCGGGGGAAGATTTACGTCCATTTAGTGTCTAGATATTTCCTTTTGACTCCGGCCAGTTGTCTTGCCCTTATGTACTCTGGGCTAATTGGTACTGTTTCATTGGTATTGACTTGACAGATATTTTGGGGGAAAAGGAAAGTGTACAGTGTGTCTTATTTTCAGTAGTTTTTCCTAGATTTTTCTGTATTTGATAGGTATCTACTACTTACTGTCTCATATGTCTACTGCATTCCGTTATATCCTGTTTGCATTATATATGTTGGACCTTAGTGAGTGTCGTGTCGACCTCTCGTCACTACCTCTTCGAGGTTAGGCAGGATACTCACTGGGTACATACATATATTTATGTACTCATGCTGCACTTCTGTACTTAATTGTACAGGTTTTGAGGCTGGTGTTTCTGGTTATCCAACCGGAGCTTGACTTGTATTCCGGACCTGACTCCATGGTGAGCTGCACCCTTGACGATTCTCAGCAGTGCTATGTAGTTATCTTTTGTTTATTTCTGTCTACTTCTCTCATACAGCAGTACAATTTGTATCATCTTTTGTATATTCTACTAGTCGCATGTTGACTTGTGACACTAGTTCCTGGCACGCACATAGTAGACTCATTATTTTTGGGACTGTATATATCTATATATATATTGGATCACGATCTCTATGGTTGTATTTATTTAAGATGATAAATGTCCCCGCTTTTATTTAAATGATCTAAGTTTAAAACTTTGGTAATATGAGCGGGGGGGTGGTATGTTAAATAAGGATAATCTCACTGGTAATCAATTGTTGGCTTGCCTGACTCCGGTTTCGGGCGCCATCACGACGTGTGTTTTGTTTTGGGTCTTGAAAACATGGTATCAGAGCACTAGGTTCACGTAAGTCTCACGAGTCACGGGCAAACCTAGTAGAGTCTTGCGGATCGGTAAAGAGATGTCTGCACTTATCTTCAGGAGGTTACAGGGTGTTAGGAAACATCTATTTGTTCTTATTCTATCACGCAGTCGATGATTTACTAAACTCATTATTCTATCTCTCGCAGATGGTAAGGACACGTGCATCTGATGTTTCGGACCCGAGAAAGGCCGATACCCCTGCCGTCCGAGGTCGCGGCAGAGGTCGGGGGAGGGCGCCGACCCATGGTAGGGGACGAGGGCATCCCAGAGCTATTCCAGTCCCACCACTAGAGGACCCTATATAGAGGAGTAGGATGAGGTGCCTTTAGCAGATCCTGCACCAGTAGACTTTATGACGGCGCCGGGCTTCCAGGAAGTCATGGGCCGTGTGATGAGATTTATGGACACTATGTCCCAGGCTGGGTTATTTCGAGCAGATCCTTCCACTCTCAGGCGGGAGGGGGAGCCCAGACCCCTACTTCCCAAGCCGCAGGACCAACAACAACATTATATCACACCCCGAGTACACTGCCCGTGGGTGGTACCCAGCCTGTAGTAGCAGTTTTTGAGCCCAGACCAGCTGCAGATGGCAATCAGCAGAAGATGTTAGACAGATGGACTCGATTGTGCCCTCCAGTCTTCGGGGGTGAGCGAGGTGAGGATGCCCAGGACTTCATTGATAGATGCATGGATAGACTGTACAACATGGGGATCCTAGCATCCCATGGAGTAAACTTCACCACATTCCAGTTAGAGGGCAGAGCTCGCAGGTGGTGGCAGTCTTATATTCTCAACAGGACAGCCAATTCTCCTACTATAATTTGGGAGCAGTTCACACAGATTTTCTTGGAAAGATATATTCAACCCTTTGAGAGGGAAGAGCTGCGGGGTCAGTTTAAGCGGTTAGAGCAGGGGCAAATGTCCGTGACAAATTATTAGGCTAGATTTTCCGAGCTGTCACGCCATGAACTTATGATATTACCCACCGATGCTGAGAAAGTGCGGAGGTTTATAGCTGGTTTTCATCCGGGTATTAGATCCACCATGGTTCGAGAGGTGGATATGGGTACTCCTTATCAGCTCGTAGAGGAGATTTCTTACAGGATCGAGGGTTACCGGTTGAGGAGCAGGGAGCAGGGTCAACAGGATAAGAGGGCTAGGTTCCCAGGAGATTTCAGGGATGCCCCAGCTAGGAG
Source organism: Nicotiana paniculata (assembly GCA_005239505.1). Taxonomy (NCBI): domain Eukaryota; kingdom Viridiplantae; phylum Streptophyta; class Magnoliopsida; order Solanales; family Solanaceae; genus Nicotiana; species Nicotiana paniculata. The sequence continues at coordinate 93,621 of ML367695.1, forward strand.
TAGAGGTCGCTTTGGGGGTGGTCATCCCAGCAGGCTTTTTTATTCAGCACCTCCACCACCTACCCGAGGTGTCCCAGTTAGACCCCAATTCAGTTCCCTGCTAGATCGCTCCTAGTGGTTACTCTAGTCACCATAGATCCTCCAGTTCCTATTCCAGTGCTATGCCTGAGGACTCACATCGCCCTCCGGCCATTCAGGATTTTTCTTCTTTGGGATAGCAGGATATGTCACTTGTGAGATGTTACGAGTGCGGGGATCAGGGCCATGTGAGGAGAGCTTGTCCCAGGTTTCGGGGCAAGACAGTGCAGCAGGGTTATCAGCCTATGAGTTCAGCACCAGCACTCCGGCCACCTAGAGGTGGAAGACAGGTCGGCAGGGGTTGTCCTAGAGGTGGAGGCCAGCCAGAGGGAGGTCCGGCAGCTCCTGTTCACTCCGGTGGGGCTCAGTCTTCAGGTGCTCCAGCCAGGTTCTATGCTATTATGGCCAAATCAGATGCACTGGCCTCAGACGCTGTGATCACAGGTATTATCTCAGTATGTGGTAGAGAGGCTTCAGTATTGTTTGATGCAGGATCCACTTATTGATATGTTTTAGCTCTATTTGATCCTTTTTCTGGATGTTTCTTGTGATTCCTTGGGATCTCCTATATATGTGTCCACTCCTGTGGTCGATTCTGTGGTGGTAGACCGGGTGTATCGGTCTTGTGTGATCACCTTCTGTGGGTTCGAGACCAGAGCTGATCTTTTATTGCTCGACATGGTTGATTTTGAGGTTATTCTAGGCATGGATTGGCTACCTCCTTATCATGCCGTGCTTGATTGCCAAGCCAAGATAGTTACTTTAGCCATGCCCTGGTCTCCTAGGCTAGAGTGGAGGGGTTCTTCAGTTAGTGCAGCCAGCCGGGTTATTTCATTTTTGAAGGCTCGACATATGGTCGAGAAGGGTTGTCTAGCCTATTTTGCTTACGTGCGGGAAACCACTGCCGAGTCTTCGACGATTGATTCAGTGCCAGTGGTTCGAGAGTTTGCAGATGTTTTTCCTTCGGATCTTCCGGGCATGCCTCCGGACCGTGATATTGATTTCTACATTGATTTATCTCCAGACACCCAGCCTATATCTATTCCTCCGTACGGAATGGCTCCGGAAGACTTGAAGGAGCAGCTTGAGGAGTTGTTAGCTAAGGGGTTCATCATACCGAGTGTATCGCCGTGAGGTGCTCCAGTTTTATTTGTGAAAAAGAAGGATGGGTCTATGCGGATGTGTATTGATTACCGCCAGTTGAACAAGGTTACCATTAAGAACAAGTATCCTATATCGCGCATTGATGATTTGTTTGACCAGTTGCAGGGTGCTCGTGTATTTTCTAAGATTGTTTTGCGATCGGGGTATCATCAGTTGAGCATTCGGGCTTCAGATGTTTCGAAGACTGCTTTTCGTACGAGATATGGCCATTATGAGTTCCTGGTGATGTCCTTTGTCTTGACTAACCCCCCAACAGCATTCATGGACTTGATGAATAGGGTGTTCAGGCTGTATATTGATTCTTTTGTCATTGTCTTCATTGATGACATTTTGATTTACTCACGTAGCCTGGGGGAGCACGAGCATCATTTGAGAATTGTGCTCCAGAATTTGCGAAAACAGAAGTTGTATGCTAAGTTCTCCAAGTGTGAGTTTTGATTGGATTCCGTGGCATTTTTGGGGCATGTGGTATTCGAAGAGGGTATCAAGGTTGATCCTCAGAATATCGAGGCAATTCACAGTTGGTCGCGTCCTACTTCAGCTACAAAGAGCAGGAGCGTTTGGGTCTAGCAGGCTATTACTGCCGGCTTGTGGAGGGTTTCTCTTCCATTACAACTCCATTGACTAGATTGACTTAGAACAATGCCCCGTTTCGATGGTCTGACGACTGTGAGGCGAGCTTTCAGAAGCTCAAGACAACATTGACCTCAGAACCAGTATATTGCGACGCTTCACGCGTTGGCCTGTGATGTGTATTGATGTAGGAGCGGAGAGTTATTTCTTATGCTTCACGCCAGCTGATGGTTCATGAGAAAAATTACCCTGTGCATGATTTAGAGTTGGCGGCGATTGTTCATGCTCTTAAGATTTGGAGGCACTACATGTATGGAGTGTCCTGTGAGGTTTATACAGACCACCGTATCTTGCAGCACTTGTTCAAAAAGAAGGATCTTAATTTGAGGCAGCGCAGATGGCTTGAGTTGTTGAAGGATTATGATATCACCATTCTTATCACCTGGGCAAGGCAAATGTGGCAGCAGATTCTTTGGGAAGGAAGGCGAAGAGTATGGGTAGCTTGGCTTATATTGCAGCAGAGGAGAGACCTCTAGTCTTGGACGTTCAGTCCTTGGCCAATCTCCTAGTGAGGTTAGACCTTTCAGAGCCTCGTCGAGTTTTAGCATATGTGGTTGCTCAGTCTTCGTTATTTGGAGAGATTAAGGCCCGAAAGTTCTATGATCTGTGCTTAACAGAGCTTCGGGAGACAGTGGTTCATGGCAGGGCCAAGGAGGCTACTATTGGCGAGGATGGTGTTCTGAGATTTCATGGCCGTTTATGTGTTCCTAATGTTGATGGCTTGAGGGGGAGGATTCTAGAGGAGGCACACAGTTCTCGAAATTCTATTCATCCTGGTGCTACGAAGATGTATCGTGACTTGAAGCAGCATTTCTGGTGGAGGCGGATGAAGAAGGACATTGTGGGGTATGTGACTAGGTGTCTTAATTGCCAGCAGGTGAAGTATGAGCACTAGAGGCCAGGACGCCTACTTCAGCAAATGTCCATCCCTGAGTGGAAATGGGAGCGCATCGCTATGGACTTCGTGTTTGGGTAGCCTCGGACTTTTCAGAAGGTTGACGCGGTTTGGGTCACAATGGATTAGATTTACCAAATCAGCACATTTCATTCCAGTAGCTACTACATATACTTCTGAGAGGTTGGCCCAGATCTACATTCGGGAGATAGTCCGGTTGCATGGTGTGCAAGTATCCATTATATCAGATCGAGGTCCTCAGTTCACCTCACACTTATGGAGAGAATTGCATAGTTAGATGGGCACCCAGATAGACCTCAGCACAATATTTCACCCTCAGACTGATGGTCAGTGAGAGTGTACAATTCAGATATTGGAGGACATGCTCAGGGCATGTGTGATTGAGTTCGTAGGTTAGTGGGACTAGTTCTTTCCTTTGGCCGAGTTTTCTTACAATAATAGTTATCGGTCCAGTATTGAGATGGCACAATTTGAGGCTTTGTATGGTCGGCGATGCCGTTCTCCCATCGGGTGGTTTGAGCCTGGCGAGGCTAAGTTATATGGCACCGACCTGGTGAGGGATGTCTTGGAGAAGGTGAAGTTAATTCAAGAGAGGCTCCGTGTAGCACAGTCCAGACAGAAGAGTTACGCGGATCATAGGGCGCGTGATGTATCTTTTGTGGAGAGAGATAGGTTCCTGTTGAATGTCTCGCCTATGGGGGGTATTATGAAGTTTGGGAAGAAGGGGAAGTTGATCCCGATGTTTATAGGTCCATTAGAGGTTATGAGGCGAGTTGGGGAGGTTGCTTATGAGCTGGCCCTGTCTCCCAGTTTATCAGGTGTTCACCTAGTTTTTCATGTATCCATGCTCCGGAGGTACCACGCCGACTTCTCTTATGTGGTTGATTTCATCACCATTCAGTTGGATGAGAGGTTCGGCTACGAGGAGGAGCCAGTTGCTATTATTGATAGACATGACCGCCAATTGAGGTCCAAGAGAGTTTCTGTCGTAAAAGTCCATTGGAAGGGCCATCCAGTTGAGGAGGCGACCTGGGATTCAGAGGAGGACATGCGGAGCATATATCCACAAACATTCAACATTTCAGGTATTATTCTATACTTGTTCGAGGAAAAACTTTTGTTTAAGAGGTGGAGAATGTAACGACCCGACCGGTCGTTTTGCACTATCGGACCCTGTTCCCCTAAATGAAACTTCCCATAGTGCCTTTTTATGATTCATGACTTGCGGGAGCTGGTTGTCTGGGATTTGGAGGTTCTTAGAGTGCTATAGGAACAATTGGTTCCTTAAGGTTGGCCTTTAAGGCCAAGTTTGACTTCAGTAAACATTTTGGTTAAACGAACTCATAATCGAGTTTCGTCATATTCGTCAGTTCCGGTAGCTTCGTATGATGATATTAGACCTGGGCGCATGCTCGGAATGGGTTTCTAATGGCCCAGGAGCGTTTCAGCGCCCAATATTGAAATAACAAGCTCCTTAAGTTCCTATTGGGGTTTTGTATGTGATTTTGTGTTATCGAGGTCCGAACGGAATTTTTAGACTGGGAATAGTTCTATTATGTCATTTATGACTTGCCTACGAAATTTGGTGTCATTCCGAGTAATACAGGTTGGTTTGGCGCGTTGTTAGCGAAGTCTAGAAAGCTTAAAGTTCCTAAGTTTGGTTCATGGGATTTTGAGGCGTGATTTTGAGTTTTAGCATTGTTTTGGCTGTTCTGAAGGCTCGAGCGAGTCCGTATTATGATTTGCGACTTGTTGGTATATTTGAACGAGGGCTCGGGTGGGCCCAAGGGCCTCCCGGGTACCTAACGGGGCCAAAAACTAGCTAAAATAGCTGCCGGTGTACCTATTCTGGTGTGACCGCAGGTGCGGTTGCCAAGTCGTAGGTGCGGGACCGCTCCTGCGGTCCCAAGCATCGCAGGTGCGACCCCCAGTGGTCTTGCCAATTCTCGCAGGTGCGGACAAGTTTCCGCAGGAACGGAGCCGCAGGTGCGGTCTCTACTCAGCAGGTGCGGGCCTAGGCTCCCCATTCCATTTCCGCAGGTGCGGGCCTTTGCTCGCAGGTGCGGTCCTCGAGCTGCAAGTGCGAAAACACTGTCCAGACAGTGTGTTTTTATACACGGGTTTTAATACATTTTTTCTCATCTTCTTCATCTTCCTTGGGGCAATTTCAACCATTTTTGAGGGGCAAACAACCTGGTCATTTAAGGTAAGTAAAATCTACTCTAATATTAGCTTCATGCATGGATTTATAGCTTAATTAACTATCTAAATTAGTGAAAAATTACGAATTGGGTAGTAACCTAGAGGTTGCGATAATTTGAGAATTTACCCGTGAATTTGATATGAAATCAAGTAAAAATCGTATATTAATGATCCTTAGGCTTTGGGTGAGTGTTCCCTTCAAGAATTATTGGAATCCGAGCGTGCGGGACCGGGGTTGGATTTTGGAATTCTTCAAGAATGTTGAATTATTGAATAAATAGGATGATTTCCCAACTTTGAGCATGCATTGATGTCATTGTACCGTATTTGGCTAGTTGCGAGTCCTCGGGTGTAGAGTTCGGAGTTCTGGCGCGTCCTTGGTATGAGTGGTATATTTGACACGAGGTGAGTCTCGTTTCTAACCTTATAAGAGGGAATTGTCCCCATAGGTGTTTTATATGCTGTGTGTAATTTTTTGGGGGCTATGTGCGTATAACGTGATGAGAGTCCGTACGTGGCGACTATCATGCTATGTCGGGTAGTTTTTGGGCTCACACGCATGTCTCTATCTACCTTATATGTATCTTTGGGTGTTCTTTGAGCTGCCTATTGCTTTTAAATTGATATGGAAATGTGGAAAAGTTGCACCTGAACTCCTAGTTGATCAATCCTTGTTAAAGGTATAGCCCTACTAAGTTACTGAGATTTCGGTACATACATATGTACATATGAGGGTCGGCACTCGAATCGTAGATATGATTCGTGATCGAGGGAAGCTTTATGATAAATCGGTATAAGTTTGTCAGCACTCGAATCACAGGTATGATTCGCGATCAAGGGGAGCTTTATGGTAATTATACATAAGTGTGTCAGCATTCGAATCGCAGGTATGATTCGCGATCAAGGGAAACTTTATGATAATTGTATATAAATGTGTCAGCACCCGAGTTGCAGGTATGATTCGCGAGCGAGGGAAGGTTTACGTCCATTCAGTGTCTACATATTTCGTTATGACTCCGGCCGGTTGTCTTGCCTTTATGTGCGCCGGGCTAACTGGTACTGTTTCCATTGATATTGACTTGACATATATTTGGGGGAAAAAGGAAAGTGTACATTGTTGCTTATTTTCAGTAGTTTTTCCTGGATTTTTCTGTATTTGATAGGTATCTGCTGCTTACTGTCTCACATGTCTACTGCATTCCGTTATATCCTGTTTGCATTATTACTGTTGGACCTTAGTGAGTGTCGTGTCGACCTCTGGTCACTACCTCTTCAAGGTTAGGCGGGAAACTCACTGGCTACATATATACTTATGTACTCATGGTGCACTTCTGTACTTAATTGTACAGGTTCTGAGGCTGGTGTTTCTGGTTATCCAACCGGAGCTTGACTCCACGGTGAGCTGCACCCTTGACGATTCTCAGCAGTGCTATGGAGTTATCTTTTGTTTATTTATGTCTACTTCTCTAAGACAGCAATACAATTTGTATCATCTTTTGTATATTGTACTAGTCGCCTGTTGACTTGTGACACTAGTTCCTGGCACGCACATAGTAGACTCATTATTTTTGGGATTGTATATATATATATATATATATATATATATATATATATATATATATATATATATATATATTGGATCACGATCTCTATGGTTGTATATATTTAAGATGATAAATGTCCCCACTTTTATTTAAATGATCTAAGTTTCAAACTTTGGTAATATGGGGGGGTTGGTATGTTAAATAAGGATAATCTCACTGGTAATCAACTGTTGGCTTGCCTGATTCCGGTGTCAGGCGCCATCACGACCCGTGTTGGGTTTTGGGTCGTGACATTGATACTTGCCTAAATTGCCTTACTTGTACGCTTTAACTACCATATATTTGACATGGCTTGTTTCTCAGTATTAATTGTAGTGTTTCATGATTTGACACGAGATTTCCTTCTTGATTTATTCATATTCGTTAATTGTAGAAATTCTTGCGATTAGAGATGTTAAATTGATTGAACATTTTGTTTTATTTATGGATCGATTTATACGCCACAACAGGTGGAATAAGGATAAAGTCAAATTGATACAGTATGATCGGGTTGTGCACCGCAACAAGTAAAATAAGGGTGAATTATGACATTGACTATGATTATACTGATACAGGGGAATCGGGTTGCGCGCCGTAACATGTGAAATAAGGGTGGATTGATATGGTGAAATAAGGGTGAAATATGATATTGACTATGATTATATGGTGGGATCGGGTTGCAAACCGCAACATATATTTACTTAGTCTTATTGATATTCACACAGAGAAATAACAGAAAATTGTGTTGTACGGTGAGATCAGGTTTGCGCGCCGCAACAGTTTATGTGTTGTATATTCATTGTTGTATTGTGTTAGTTTCAGTGTTATCATACCACTCTCTGAGGATACACTTCTGGTTTTTACTGAATTCGAGGGTTGAGATTATTTTAATCAGTAAACTGCTCTACTTTCCTACGTTCCTTTCTTGTTATTATTATTATATTGCGTGCAGGTTGTTGTAAGTTACCCGCCTTAGTCTCATCACTACTTCGTCCAGGTTAGGCTCGACAGTTACAAAGTACATGGGGTCGGTTGTACTCATACTAAACTCGACACATCTTGTGCATATTTTGAAGTTGGTCCCAGCAACGTGCCTTAGACTTGATCAGATTCAGCTACCAGAGGATACTTGAGGTATTGTTGCACGACGCCCGTAACTCTGAAGTCCCCTTATACTTTATCTTAGTTGTGTATTTTCTTCCAGATAGCTTTACATTCATTCAGACCTTTATTTGTATTAATCTAGTAGGTCGTGCACTTCTGACACCAGATTCAGGGATGTGTTTAGATATTTCAATTGTTATGGCTTTCCGCACTTTATTTCATTTTATCTAAATTAAATTTGATTTGTTTAAAAATGGTTTAAAATTTATTTAACATTGGCTTGCCCTGCAAGTAAAATGTTAGGCGCCATCACGGTCACGAGGGTGAGAATTTTTGGTCGTGACAAGTTGGTATTAGAGCACTAGGTTACCTAGGTCTCACGAGTCACGAGCAAGCTTAGTAGAGTCTGAAAATCGGTACAAAGACATATATACTTATCTTCCAGAGGCTATGCAGTTTAGGAACAATTGTATTTCTATTCTTCTCTGTCCTGCAATTTTATTCTATCATTGATGATTGAACCCTTCTATTATTGTTCTCTTGTAGATGGCGAGAACACACACTACATCTATAGCTGACAGGAGTCGGAGCCCCCAGTGACAACTACGACCAGGGATAGAGGTCGAGGCCGAGATCGCGTAAGAGAAAGAGCTCAGACTGTACCTGTTGGAAAAGTTGAGGTCCCTAAGGGATTCATAGCCACTCCAGTGCTTAAGGACGCTCTAGTCCATTTGATGAGCCATATGGAGGGAGTGCCCGAGAACTGTGCATTCCTAGTGGCACCAACCGTCACACGGATTGGGGGTGGAGCACATACCCCTACTACTCAAACTTCGGAGTAGATGACTCCCTAGTGTCAAGGCTCCAGCAACCCCGTCAGTTGGGGTAATTCAACTGGTTGTTGTCGCATAGGCCGGTAGTAGGCCTGCTATGTCTTTTTGCGCTTTGTTGAGGTTGGACGAGTTTACCAAGCTCTTTTTTGTTCATTTCAGTGGTGAAACTTCTGAGGACCCAAAGGATTATCTAGACCGCTACTATGAGGTACTGCAAAACATAGGTATAGTAGAAAGAAATGCATCGATTTTGTTGTGTTCCAGATGATTGGTTCCACCAAGAGATGGTGGAGAGATTTTATGTTGACCAGACTAGCTGGGTCTCCTGCACTCACTTGGGATTAGTTTCCCAACTATTTTTGGAGAAGTTCATCCCTGTCACTCTGAGGGAGAATTACTATAAGCAGTTTGAGCATCTTTAACAGGGTAGTATGATGGTTACCCAGTACGAGACCTGTTTTTTGGACTTAGCTCGTCGTGCCATTATCTTGCCCCCTACTGAGAGGGAGAGAGTGAGGGGGTTTATTTATGGAATCTCTTACACCATTAACCTATAAATTTCCAAGGAGATCGAGAGTGACATTTCTTTCCAGACGGCTGTGAATATTGCTAGACGGATCGAGACGGTTCATGCTCAGGAGAGGGGTCCGGTGTATGATAAGAGGCTTCATTATTTCGGTGGTTTCAGGGGCTCCTCATCTGGAGGTAGGGGTACTTTTGGTAGAGTCCGTCCTTCCAGGCCATTTCATTCAGTACTTCAGAGTTCTCACAGTGCTTAAGGGAGTTGTGGTTCTTATGTGCCTTATTCTGGGCAGCCAGCCCACAGTGCACCATCAGCTCCTATTAGTTGATAAGTAGAGATTGTGACTATTTGTTTGCACTATTTTGCTTCGTTTTAGATCAAAATTGGTTAAAGATATTACCGAAAACTAATAAAATGTGCTTTTTTGCAGGAGTGTTGGAATATGAGCCAAAGAAATGAAAATCAACTCAAGAAGGAGTAATTTTGGACAAAGACCAAAACAAGGCTAAAAGCGAACAATGCGTACCTCACAATATTGAGTGCGACTGCAGAACATAAGGAAGCCTATGAAAAAAGTCCCATGCAAAATGGGGACCGCAAAATTCTAGTGTGGCCGCAAAAGATTAAGTTCATAGAGTTGTATTTTTGGGCCATAAAAAAGTGTGGTCCGCACTATGATTGTGCGGCCACAGTATGTCAAGTGCAGCCGCTTTCATAATTGTGCGGTCCGTAGAAGAGGAGAATCAGAGAGCCATGTTTTTGGAAGATTGAAGATGTGCGGTCGTAGAAGGCCAAAATGCAGCTGCACTCATAATTGTGCGGTCCGCATACTGAAGGCCATCTCCAATCCAAGTTCAAGTGTGCGGCCGCACTCAAAAACATGTGGTCCCTACAATTAAATGAAATGCGTCCAATTTTATGCGAAGGAAGAAAGCCCAATTGACCAGTCAACCTCAACATGCGGACCGCACACAGAATTGTGCGGCCACACAATCTCCGCAGGGACAATTTTGTTAGATATTTTCAGCGTAGTATAAATAAATTTTTTCCTGCATTTTTAGAATAATTTTTTGTTTCTGTAGAGCACTTGAGCCGTTTTTGTTTACTGTATCGGGTAACATTGTGCCAGATCAACTTTAAACATTAGATTTTCTCTCCTTAATCAATTATTATGAATTTTATCTTTGTTTCTTCTTTAATTTCTTCATTTTCCATGAGTAGATAAACCCTTAGCTAGGGTTGTGACCCAACCCTAGTATGGGTACTTAATGGATAATTTATTTAGGGATTATTTATGATTGGGTATGATATTTAGCCTAGTCTTGCTTGATTTTGGGAGTTGATGGTTGCAAACATTAATTCATGCCTATTTGACTTAGTCTCTACTTGAGAAAGAGAGACTAGGTCTAGGAAAGCTTGGCTAACTATGAATTGGGGTGAACTCAAGAAATTGATAGCCCCAATTAAAGGATCGAACCTAGAGATAGTAAGACCCGACTAGATCATTTATCACTTGCATTGTGAAATACCTGTTTGGACTTGAGAAAGCCAAATCGGGCAAAATTACTAAAACTACAGAGAGGCATAGAGTGAGTAATTGAGTGTGATTGCTATATTGTATCCTGATCAACAAACATGCTCTAAAGCTCGCAACCCATTAGGTATCCATATAAGCGGAAGTTGCAACCCTAGATCTTTTATAACTTGAAAAACAACCAAAACCCAAAATATTGTCTGTTAGAGCTACAATTACAATCAATAGTTTAAAAGTAGAAGTAGAAACAACAACTGAAAATGTGGAAGTGTAATTTTAGGCACATCATACATTCACACTAGGTGTATACCTAATCCAAAATCTAACTCCATGTGATTCGACCCCAACTTGCGTTGGGTTTTTATTATTGCTTCGACTGCCTCACAACCTATATTTGTGGTGTGAGTTTCAGCGACATCAAGTTTTGGCGCCATTGCCGGGGAGTTAAACGGATTGACTTATATATCTAGGTTTTTGTGTGATTTGTCTTCTTTTCCTTCCAAGCCACTAACTTTATTTTTGAATTGGTTAGGGGTATGAGAATGGCTCTCATCAACGATCCCATCAGGAATTTTCCAATGGGGGAGGACGTGGATGATGGCAAAGTTTATGAGGTTCCTCTTGAACCTCAACCAAATAGGCGAGGCCGACCGCGCCATGATAATGTTCACGTCCCACCTCCACCAAAATCGGCTACGCATCGGGTGTTGCCGAACAAGGATTATGCAAGTGTTATAGTCTTGCCTCACATTAGGGAGGGAAACTTCCAAATCACCAGTGTGATGCTTGCACTACTTCAGCAACAGGGATTCTTCACCGGGGCTCCGAGTTAAAATGCTATGAAGCATCTCAAAGTGTTCGTCGATACTTGTTGGGAGATCAAGCAAACCAATGTCTCCGAGGACGCGCTGCAGTTGAGGCTATTTCTCTTTTCTCTATGGGGAAAGGCATTGGATTGGTCAGAGAGAGTGCTCAATAATTCCATTCATACATGAGATGAGTTAGAGGAAAAATTCATAGCCAAATTCTTCTCTCCGGGGCAAATGGCGATACTTCGAGATAAGATTCTTGCGTTCAAGCAAAAGCCCAATGATCCATTGCACGAGATTTGGGAAAGATATCGTACCATGGTTAAAGAGTGCCCGAATAATGATATGACCGAGGCCATGATCCAACAAACTTTCTACAGGGGGGTTGTCACGACCCTAATTTCCCACCGTCGGGACCATGATGGCGCCTAACGTTGAACCCACTAGGCAAGCCAACGTGAATATTTAATTTACCTTATTCCTTTATTATTATTATCTAATAATAATTGAAATACAACACTAACGTAAATAAAAGTACAAATTGAAGCAAGGTATATAAACACAATTTAATGCCTTAACGAAATTTCGCAAAAAAAACCAATCCCAGAATTTTGGAGTGACAAACGCAGGGACTATCTATGACTAATACATATAAAGGTCTGAATTAAATAAGTAAATCTGTTTCTGAAATAACTAGAACATCATGCAAAAGAAGTAGGAGGGGACGTCGGGGCCTGCGGACGCCTACAGGACCACCTCAGGGTCTCCACTGGACTGAAGGCAACAACCTAGATTTATGGTCCGTAGGGTCCTACACCGGGATCTGCACGAAAGTGCAGAGTATAGCATCAGTACAACCAACCCCATGTACTGAGTAAGTGCCGAGCCTAACCTCGGCATAGTAGTGACGAGGATAGGACACGACAACCAATGTCAACCTATGCAGCTTAGTAGTATACGGAGAAAAATAATACAACGAGAAATAAACAGTTAAACATAAAGGAAAAGGAGAACATGCTAAGGGGAGGAAATATCAAATAATGGAAATAACGAGGTAAGGCACAATTTATATATCAATTTAAGCAACTGAATAGTAATACGAAAACAAGTGCATGGCATCACCTTTCGTGCTTCTCGTCCTCACCATCATAATCAATATATTCAGCACAACATCACCCTTCTTGCTTTTACCTCACAATATCATGGCACGGAATTTGTCCTTCGTGCATTATCTCTCATATCATGGCACGGCATCACCCTTCGTGCTTTTAAAATAAAAATGTCGGTACGACATCATCCTTCGTGAATTAACATTCACTCAAAATCTCACGCACGATATCACCCTTCGTGCTTTTACACTCTTCCTCACCCAAACACATTAAATGACAGCAATCCAACAAGGAAAAATAATGGAGTGAACAGAATTAAAACCATAACATCCCGGCAAGGGAGTCAACAGTGGAATTAATACCATCCCGGCAAGGGAAAAAAACTATATCCAATCTCACTTAGTACATAACTTCACATAAAAATCTTCAACTGAAACTAATACTCAACACTGTTCAATTCGAAGGAATTTCAACAAACATGGATAACTATAAAGTGAAACTCATATATTACTTACGAAAAAACACATAAATCACAATATTCGATTCATGGGAATGCTTGACACCAACGTATAGGTACTCGTCACCTCACAAATACGTTTAACATGATACTTACACATAGCAAATAGGACACACCACATATTCCCTCAAGCTAAGGTTAATCCAAACACTTACCTCAAATTCCACGACCAACTCAAGCCTCGATTACCACTTTCCCTTTTGAATTTGACTCCAATTCACTTGTATCTAGACATATTCAACTCCATAACATCAATAAATTCCGAACAATTCCATCCCAACGCTTAATTATAGGTTTTACAGCATTCTTCCCAAAAAGTCAAAAATCGACCCCGGGCCTGCTTGGTCATAACACGAGGTTCAAACAAAAATCCGATCACCCATTCAACCACGAGCCCGAATATGTAATTAGTTTCGGAATCCAACCCCAAAATGAGGTCTAAATTCCAATTATTCAAAAAGCCCTAACTCTACCCAAATCTCTAATTTTCTACCCTTAAGAACATGATTTAGGCCTATAAATCTAATGGGTGTTAATGGAAAATGAAGAAAATGAGATTAAGAACACATACCTATGGTTTTGTGGTGAGATCCCTTTTCAGAAATCGCCCAAGTTTGAGTTTAAGTGAAAGTGTTATGAAAATTTTGATGAATCCAGTTTGTTTACTGTTTTTAAAAGACTAGGCAAAAAAATAGCCTATGCGTTCGCAACCAGGGCAGTGATTTTGCATAGGCTCCCCACCCCTGCCCTTCACGTTCGAATCACAAGGGATGCGTTCGCACACTGTTAAAACTACCCATCCCCCAGCTCCCCCCTAAGGACTTGCGTTCGTGAGCCCCTGGCTGTGTTCGCATAGAGTAAAAATTTCTCCTTCCCCATTTACCCTTCGCGATCGCATGAAAAGACATGCGTTCACATAGAAAAAAAATGCACACACCAGATACATCACCTTACACTAGATTTCCTTATTTCGAAACACCCCGACGCCTATTCGAAACTCGCCCGAGCCCTGTGGGCTCCAAACCAAACATGCACACAACCTCAAAAACATCCTACGGACTTACTCGTGCGCTCAAATCGCCAAATTAACATCTTAAACAATGAATTTAGCAATAAAATCAAAGAATAATTCAAAAACTTCCAAACTATCAAATTTCACAACTACGGGTCCGAATCACGTCAAATGACCTCATTTTCTTACCAAATTTTACGGACGCAACTCAAATATCATATTGAACCTGTACCATGCTCCGAAACCAAAATACGGTCCTGATACCATAAATTTCAAATATAAGAAAATTTCCAAAAACTCTTATATTTTTAGTAAAACAATTTCTTTCAAAAATTCACTTTTCGGGCTTGGGACCTTGGAATTCAACTCCGGGCATACGCCCAAGTCCCATATTTTCCTATGGACCCTCCGGACCATCGAATCACGGGTCCGGGTCCGTTTACCCAAAATATTGACCGAAGTCAATTTAAATACAATATTAAAGGCCAATTTAGATTTTTCCCAGTTTTCACATAGAAACTTCCCGGATGTACGCTCGGGCTGCGCATGCAAAATAAGGTGAGATAAAAGGAGGTTTTTAAGGCCTCAGAACAAAGTTTTGACTTATAAAATGAGAGATGAATTTTTGGGTCATCACATTCTCCACCTCTAAAACAACCGTTCGTCCTCTAACGGACATAGAAAAGTACTTGAATCGGGTAAAAGATGGGGATATCGGCTCCGCATATCGGACTCGGACTCCCAGGTAGTTGCCTCGGCAGGCTGACCTCCCCACTGGACACGAACCGAAGGATAACTCTTCGATCTCAACTAACGAACCTGCCGGTCTAATATGTCTATCGACTCCTCCTCATAGGTCAAATCCTTGTCCAGTTGGACACTGCTGGAATCTAACACATGGGCTAGATCTCCGTGATACTTCTGAAGCATAGACACATGAAACACCGGATGCACATCTGATAAATTTGGTGGCAATGCAAGTTTGTAAACCACCTCTCCCACTCTTTCAAGGATCTCAAAAGGGCCCTTCTTTCCAAATCTCATCACGCCCTTCATGGGAAACACCCGAAGCAACACCCGCTCTTCGACCATGAATGCCACATCACGAACTCTGCGATCGGCATAACTCTTCTTTCTGGACTGAGCTGTACGAAGTCTATCTTGAGTGAACTTAACCTTATCCAAGGCATCCTGCACTAAGTCCGTACCTAACAATCGAGCCTCTCCCGGCTCGAACCGCCCAACCGACGACTGACACCGCCTACCATATAATGCCTCATAAGGGGCCATCTGAATGCTCGACTGGCAGCTGTTATTGTAGGCAAACTCAGCTAATAGCAAGAACTGATTCCAAGAGCCTCCAAATTCAATGACACATGCTCATAGCATATCCTCCAAAATCTGAATAGTACGCTCAGATTGTCCGTCCATCTGAGGATGAAATGCTGTGCTCAACCCAACCCTCGTGCCCAACTCATGATGAACTAGCCTCCAAAAATGCGAGGTAAACTACGTACTTGGTCAGAAATAATAGACATGGGCACACCATGAAGACGAACAATCTCCCTAATGTAGATCTCTGCCAGTCTCTCCAAAGAGTATGAAACTGCCACAGGAATGAAATGTGCTGACTTGGTCAGCCTATCCATAATAACCCATACTGCATCGAACCTTATCTGAGTTCGTGGGAGTCCAAGAATGAAATCCATGGTGATACGCTCCCACTTCCACTCACGAATCTCAATCTGCTGAAGCAATCCACTAGGTCTCTGATGCTCGTACTTTACCTGCTGACAATTCAAGCACCAAGCTACATATGCCACAATATCCTTCTTCATCCTCCTCCACCAATAATGTTGCGCTCGGATGGATAGAATATCGGGAACTATGGGCACCCTCTAATATCAACTCACGAAGTCCATCCACATCGGGTACACAAATACGACCCTGCATCTGTAAAACACCATCATCACCAACTGGAACCTGCTTGGCATCACCGTGCCAGACGGTATCCCTAAGGACACACAAATGAGGATCATCATACTGCCGGTCTCGAATACGATCAAATAATGAGGAACAAGCAACTGCATAAGCTAGGACACGACCGGTCTCAGAAACATCCAATCTCATCAACCGATTGGCTAAAGCTTGAACATCCAAAGTAATGTTTGGTAAAAAATACATATATTTACCCATTTTTATATCACATTATAGCACTTTTTAATTGTCTTTTGAGTGTTAATTATATTATTATGTGCAATATTATATTTTAACTGTGTAGGAATAAAGCGATGTGAAGATGAAGAAATTTGAAGCAAAATTGAATAAAATGTGGAAGAAAAATAAAGGAAATTATATTAATAAAATAAGGGGGACACCTTTAGGAGTTTGTACCCCCAATTGGAGAAGAAACAAGAAAGGTTTATAATACAATTGCATTCGAAACGAGAGGGATCAAAGTAACGCACCAAGGCAGGAATTGAAAAGCTTACTGGTTCCAGCGCCAGGATCATCACTTGGCGCTGGTCAGGAAGTTGTATTGCGGGGTTTTCCTTCTTGGTTCGGGACAAAGTTATTTCGGCCCTACACGACCCCAAATCATATAAATGGGGTACTAAACCTAATTTAGAGGGGGGCTAACATACTTTGAAGGGGAATTCACGTGGAGGAACACAC
The DNA here is from genome assembly GCA_005239505.1 of Nicotiana paniculata. NCBI lineage: Eukaryota > Viridiplantae > Streptophyta > Magnoliopsida > Solanales > Solanaceae > Nicotiana > Nicotiana paniculata. The sequence goes on from ML367695.1 coordinate 110,314, forward strand.
ACCACGCTTGAAGGAGGCTTCTACCTCGTTTTTCGTCTCTTTTCTTCTTTAATTTCATAGTTTATTAGTTCAAGATTTTTGGGTGCTACATGAACGTTGTAGTTTGAAGCTTGAATTTTTCTTCTTATTTTATCATATTGGTTTATTTATTCAATCTTGCGCTTAATTATTTGATTGCTTGATCACCAATTGAATACTACCTACGAGTCTAGGATTTAACTCGGGAGAGGGAATTCTAGATTGCATATAATATTGGGTAGAGCAAGATCTTAACCCTTAAGGGGAGCGAATTTGCGGTTAGGATAGGAATATACCTAATCGCCTTGCTTGGTTACGATACAGGAATTATTAATGTGTTCTTGTTAATCCTAATTTAATAGGAATATAGGCGTTAGGTTAGCTTGAATAGACAAATAGTACTTCGGGAGAAGGCTACGAGTAATATTAACCCGGTAAACCAATAAACCAGATAAATTAATTAGATGATTTAAGTGAAAAACTCAACAGGATTGTTTGCTAACCCATAGCTCGAGAATATCGGCTCTTATTGTATTCATGTCTAATTTCGCCAATTTGTTTCTTTAATTTCATAGTTTACTATTCTTGATTAATTTTAGTTAAATATTCATACTTTAGTATTCGCTTGAATAGGTTAATTGTTTCGGTTTAATTTAGTTGATAGTTAATCACAAGTCCGTGTGGGTACGATATCTGGACTTACAATCCTATATCACTTGTCGACCACGTATACTTGCGTGTACGTTTGGGAGCAACAAGTTTTATGCGCCGTTGCCGGGGACTTAGAAATTAACTATTCTACTAGATTGAATTTTTACTTTTGTTTATTTAAGTTTTTATTTTTTTATTTTTTAGTTGTATCTTAATTTAATATTTTATTATCTTTCTTGACATGGCATCTTGGAATGATAATTGGTCGAATAGTGGTTATTCTTATTATGACGATCCTTGTCCATATTGTGGAGGACCACACATGTGGAAATATTGTCCATCTCAGAGCTTTTATAATGTGTGTTTGGTTGTCAAGGCGGCCATTGGGATGGTTGTCCTAATTATTATTATCCTTCTCAGAGCTTTTATTGTAATGTTTCTAATAATTTTAATGAGTTTGATAGGAGCAAAGAAGTGGAGGATATAGAAAGTGTGGCTCGTATTATGGACTTGATGAGACAAGCAGCGGAGAAACAGAACATGATAGCCGAGCAACAAGTTCTTGATGCCTTAGCTATCAAAAGACTCTAGGCTAGAATGGATGAATTAATTTCCAATTTCCAAGAAGAACCTCAACTCGACGAAGAGACCAATTTCCCACCAGAAGATAGTTTTGAAGAAGCAGATATAATGAGCCAATTTTGGATAGAGGAACAAGCTAATCTAATAAAATCTCATGATTTTCTCCATGATGGTCTTTCAAATATGACAGAACAACTGATAGAAGGAAGAACTAAGCTCAGGCAAGAGATATACCAATTTGGCTCAGATATCTATGACCTACAGGCTCAATTGAATAAAAAGGTTGAGGTGTTTGATGCTCTAGCATCAATATTTTTGGATACTGGCCAGCTTGTGGAGCAGAAAGAGGGGCTAAATTATTAATGATGTCAAGGTTGATGAAAAGTATAAAAGAGAGGATGTAAAAAATAATGCAGTTTTTGAGTTGGAGCGTATTGGACCTCATTCTAAATACTTTTCAACATTGTGGTTGGTTGGTGACATGGGAATTGATCCAGTCGAGCATATAGAGGAGTCAATGGATGAGGAACAAAGTGTTTATATTTTGAAATTTGTGAGGCCAAGGAGAGAAAATGATATCCCTCACCTAAGGGCCAATAAGTGCAAGATGCGATACCTATTGTTTGGTTCCTTCATTTTTACAAAACGACCCCATGAACGTGACAGAAAAATTGATGCAAAATTGGGGACGCAATTCATATCCTCAAAGTGGAAGGAAAAGTGGTGAAGTGATGGAGTCGTGCCGCGAAATTAAATCAGGCGCTTGTTAGGAGGCCACCTAATTCTATTTTTTTCTTTTGCTTTTGTTTTTTTTAAAATTTTGATTATGTTATTTTTTTTATAGTATTATTTTTGTGTTTTGTAGGAATAGGAGCAAGGAATTAAAGCCAATAGGCATGTGCAAAAGCGAGCCGGTGGTTGAAACTAAGTGTGAGGTGCACATACAAATCATACCAGGGAGAAGTCGGAGTATCCCGTGAACTCTGCTAATGCTTCGGCCTTTGGCCTACCAGGGAGTTTCTTTTACCTTCTTGTTATTTACAGTGTGTATTGAGGACATTGCACAATTTTAAGTGTGGGGTGAGGAGATTGTCTGGGTGATTTTGTGTGTTATCCTAATTTAGTTGTGATATTTTTTTTCTTAATGTAGTAGTTTTTATTAAAAAAAACTCTAAAAAAACAAAAATTGAGAAACAAAATTCATAAAATTTTGGACTTTTCTTGACAATGGATCTCTTGGACAACTTTCTTGAGGGATTAAGGTCGAATGAAAAAACAAATCTAAAAATATTTTATTTTTGTTTCTTGTTAGTTTTAGTTAGATAATAATCCATCTTGGTTTTTCTTTTTGCATCAGTTCTTTTCCAAGGTATGTAACTTGAACCGGGTAATTTTTTTTAATTTTTAGGATTAGATTATTTTTCTTTATTTTAGGAGTAGAAAAAGAGGGAGAAGAAAGCGTTTGTTACCTGTTTGATACTAGCATATTTAGTCCTGAACTTGAGTAATACTTTCTTCTGAGTGCTTGAAGTAATGAGTAAAATAGCAGACTTTCTGACATCTGAGTTCGGAGCTGTGACTCTGTATATAGCTTATTCTTATTTTGTTGTTCGCTATGGTCCTGTCTGTCTCAGAGTGGAATTGATCCATATTGATTGATACTTGTGCCATGTGTGGTGAGGATTTTTTTTCCATATATTCCATGTTTTGCATCTTAGTCTAGAACTTGCCCTGCATGTTATTGAAGCTAAATAAAAGTATTTCTTTGTTTAGGGGGATGATAATAGACTTTGTTTGATATGTCTTGTGAATTTTAGCATTTTTAGATATTATATGACTAGTTAGCCCTTTGAGCTTGTAACCTTTTGCTTGGAAGCTGTATTTTTGCCTTGATCCATTTATTGAATCCCTAGTTTTTGCACCATGCTTCCTTGACACTGTTGCTTAGATTGTTTTAGTAATTGATAAATTTGAAGAAAAGGATGATTAAGTGAAAAATGGTGCCCAACGATAGCTGAAAAGTGATGAAAAGGTTCTCTTGAAAAGAATGTGACACGAAAAAAAATAAAGAAGAGAGAACAAAAAAAAATTGCCTTAAAAAAATTAAAATGGCCTCGATATGAGGAAGTACTTTTGAAACAATTGATGAAGAGAGGGCTGAAAAATAAAATTAAGAGATGAAAATAATGGGTGATTAATTCTAAAAGTGCAAGGTGCTTAGGGAAGTGTAAGTCACTATTATATAATTCTCCTACATGTCCCTTAGCGAACATTACAACCCGTTAAAGTCCTATTTGATTCTATTCAAGCACACTTAATTAGTGGAGATGTACATAATGGGAAAGCCTATGGTTCTTTGTGCATACATGTGAATTCCTTTGTGAGTGCGAGAGTTGTTCTTTGATGCCAAGTCCTTCAATTATATTCATTCTTTGATTTGAATGTATGAACTCTTTATTCTGGTGAGGACACTTGTTTCATGATAGATAGGTCATATTATTAGCTTCTTTGACAGAGTAGGTGAGCGAGCTTAAATTTTGTAAGATAGAGTCCGTCTCTGAGTTTAGGAGGTTAGATGTTTGTTGTTTGTTTGTAACTTGTATGTCTTGCACAATGATGAGGAAGTGTATATCTGATGGTTTGAGTTGCTATAAGGCCTAATTATTAGTACCAACTAAAGAGGTGGTGTGTCTAGGCTTGATATATTGAGAGTGGTTTTAATTCTTACTCGAGGACGAGCAAGAGTCTAAGTGTGGGGTGTTGATGTTTGGTCAAAAATACATATATTTACCCATTGATATCTCACATTATAGCACTTTTTAATTTTCTTTTGAGTGTTAATTATATTACTTTGTACTTAATATTATATTTTAACTTGGGAATAAAGCGGTGTGAAGATGAAGAAATTTTGAGCAAAATTGAATAAAATGCGGAAGAAAAAGAAAGAAAAATATATTAATAAAATAAGGGGGATACCCTTAGGAGTTTGTACCCCCAATTGGAGAAAAAACAAGAAAGGTTTATAATACAATTGCATTCAAAACGAGATGGATCAAAGTAACGCAGCAAGGTAAGAATTGAAAAGCTTACTGGTTCCAGCGCCAGGACTAGCGCTTGGCGCTGGCCTGGACACTGTATTGCGGTGTTTTCCTTCTTGGTTCGGGGCAAGGTTATTTCGGCCCTACACGACCCCAACTCATATAAAAGGGGTTCTAAACCTAATTTGGAGGGGGGCTAACATACATTGAAAGAGAATTCACGTGGAGGAACACACACCACGCTTGAAGGAGGCTTCTACCTAGTTTTTCTTCTCTTATCTTCCTTTAATTTTATAGTTTATTAGTTCTAGAGTTTTGGATGATACATGAATGTTGTACTTTGAAGCTTGAATTGCTTTTATTATTTTATCATATTTGTTTATTTATTCAATCTTGCGCTTAATTATTTGATTGCTTGATCACCAATTGAATGCTACCTACGAATGTAGGATTGAACTCGGGAGAGGGAATTCTAGATTGCATATAAGATTGGGTAGATCAAGATCTTAACCCTTCAGTGGAGTGGATTTGCAGTTAGGATAGGAATATACCTAATCGCCTTGCTTGCTTACGATACAGGAATTATTAATGCGTTTTTGTTAATTCTAATTTCATAGGAATATAGGCGTTAGGTTAGATTGAATAGACAAATAGTACTTCGGGAGAAGGCTACGAGTAATATTAACCCTGTCAAACAATAAACAAGATAAATTAATTAGACGATTTAAGTGGAAAACTCAAAAGGATTTTTTGCTAACCCATAGCTCTAGAATATCAACTCTTATTGAATTCGTGTCTAATTTCGCCAATTTGTTTCTTTAATTTCATAGTTTACTATTCTAGATTAATTTTAGTTAAATATTCATACTTTAGTATTCACTTGAATAGATTAATTGTTTGGGTTTTATTTGTAGTTAATCACAAGTCCCTGTGGGTACTATATCTGGACTTACAATCCTATATTACTTGTTGACCACGTATACTTTCATGTGCGTTTGGGAGCAACACAAAGCAAGCGGTCTCTCTCCGACCGGAATATAAGCAAGACTACCCATCCTGGCTGACTTCCTACTCAAAGCATCAACCACCACATTGGCCTTCCCCCAATGATATAAGATGGTGATGTCATAGTCTTTCAACCGCTCCAACAATCTCCTCTGCCTCAAATTCAACTCCTTCTGCTTGAACAGATATTGCAAACTCTTGTGATCGGTGAACATCTCACATTACACACCATACAGATAATGACTCCAAATCTTCAGTGCATGGACAATGGCTGCAACTCTAAATCATGAACTGGATAATTCTTCTCGTGGATTTTCAACTGACGCAAAGCATATGCAATAAACTTGCCATCCTGCATCAACACTGCACCAAGTCCAACCCGAGATGCCTCACAATACACAGTATGTGACCCTGAACCTATGGGCAAAACCAACACCGGTGACATGATCAAGGCTATCTTGCGCTTCTGAAAGTTCGCCACACACTCATCTGACCACCTGAACTGGGAACCCTTCTGAGTCAACCTGGTCATCGGGGCTGCAATAGATGAAAAGCCTTCCACAAACCGACGATAGTATCCTGCTAAGCCCAAGAAACTCCGAATCTCTATAGCTGACGTGGGTCTATACCAATCCTTGACTGTTGAAATCTTCTTCGGATCCACCTGGATACCCTCTGTTGATACAACATGACCCAGGAATGCAACTGAGCTCAACCAAAACTCACACTTAGAAAACTTAGCAGACAACTGACTGTCCTTCAGAGTCCGAAGAACGACTCGAACGTGTTGTTCATGCTCCTCCCGGCTGTGCGAATAGATCAGAATATCATCAATGAAGACAATCACGAATGAATCCAAATAATCCCTGAAAACTCAATTCATCAAGTACATAAAAGCAGCTGGGGCATTTGTCGACCCGAGTGACATCACTAAGAACTCATAATACCCATACCGAGTGCGGAAAGCTGTCTTAGCGACATCGGATGCCCTAATCCTAAACTGATGGTAGCCAGATCTCAAATCGATCTTCGAAAATACCTTGGCACCTTGAAGGTGATCAAACAAATCATCAATTCGCGGCAATGGATACTTGTTCTTGATGGTAACCTTGTTCAATTGCCGATAGTCTATACACATCCTTATCGACCCATCCTTCTTCTTAACAAACAACACCGGCGCACACCAAGGCGAGACACTCGGCTTAATGAAGCCTTTATCAAATAAATCCTGCAATTGTTCTTTCAACTCCTTCAACTCTGGCAAGGCCATACGATATGTCAGAATAGAAATGGGTTGATTTCCCGGAGCCAAATCAATGCAAAAGTCAATATGCCTGTCGGGTGGAATACCTGACAGGTCTGCAGGAAACACCTATGGAAACTCACGGAGAACGGGTACAGACTCCGTAGAAGGAACCTCGGCACTAGAATCACGAACATAGGCCAAATATGCCAAAAATCCATTCTCGACCATGTACCAAGCCTTCATATATGAGATAACCCTGCTGGAATAATCACCACGAGTCCCCCTCCACTCCAGTCGAGGCAAACCCGGCAATGCTAAGGTCAAGGTCTTGGCATGACAGTCCAGTATGGCATAATAAGGCGACAACCAATCCAACCCCAAGATAATGTCAAAATCTACCATATCAAGGAGCAGAAGATCTACTCTGGTCTCAAGACCACAAATAACCACTACACACGAACGGTAGACACGATCTACCACAATAGAATCACCCATCGGTGTAGACACATACATGAGTACTCAAAGAATCACGAGGCATAATCAAATAAAAAGCAAAATAATATGAAACAGAGGAATATGTGGACCCTGGATCAAATAAAACTGAAGCATCCCTGCTGTAAACTGAAACAATACTTGTGATAACCGCATCGGAGGCCTCAGCCTTAGGTCTGGCTAGAATAGCATAACATCGAGGCTCGGCCCCACCAGTCTGAACTATATCCCTAGGACGGCCTCCCACTGGCTAACCTCTACCTCTAGTGGCCTGGCCTCCACCTCTAACAGCCTGACCTCCACCTGTAACACCTCGACCCCCACCTCTAGCTGGCTGAGCGGGCGGTGGAACACCTGGTACTGGAACCATGGCACGAGAACCCTAGTGCTGAGAACTGCTCGAGACTCGAGGCTCGAGGGCAGAATCTAGCAACGTGCCTCTGATCACCACAAGTATCACAAGCCCTCGGCTGCTGAGGCTGCTGACCCTGACGACTTGAGTAACCACCAAATAAACCCTGAATCGGCGGTGCACTGATAGGAGTTGATGGTGCACTGTAGGGAAACTGATCAAAATACTGCATATGAGAACCACGACCACCTGGAGCACTGCGAGAAACCTAAAGTGCCAAATGAAACGGCCTAGGAGGATGGCCCCTACCATAAGAATCCTGCCTCCAAATGAGGCGCCACTGAACCTGCCAAAATGACGGGGTATCTTGTCAGACCCCTGACCACCCCACTGCAACGGAACCATCTCCACTCGTCTGGCCACATTGCCTGCATCCTGGAAAGAAATCTCACTCCATGTCTCCTTGGCCATCTATAATCTGATCGGCTGAGCTAGCCCCTCAATAAATCTCCTCACCCTCTCTCGCTCGGTGGGAAGTATCATAATAGCATGTCGGCCAAGGTAACAAATCTGGTCTCGTAATGAGTGACGGTCATAGAGCCCTGCTGGAGACGCTCAAACTACCTCCGAAGATCCTCTCTCTGAGTGATGGGAAGAAATTTCTCCAGAAATAGCTGAGTGAATTGGGCCCAAGTCAAGGCTGGTGATCCAACTGGTCTGGCCAAAAAATAACCTCTCCACCAAGTCTTGGCGGGACCTGACAGACGAAAGGTAGCAAAGTCGACCCTATTGGTCTCCACTATCCCCATGTTCCGTAGAACCTCATGGAAGCTATCCAACTCTGAAGATGCACCGCTATAAGTAGTAGTGAAAAGCTTGGTGAACCTGTCCAACCTCCACAAAGCATCATCATACATAGCTTCTCCATCGCCGGTCTGGGCCACAATACCCGGCTGAACTACCCCAGCTAGCTGAGCTACTAGATCTGAAACATAGAAGCCAACTGCTCTGGAGTGCGAGTAGCGGGAGTCTGGGCTCCTCCCCCAGCATGAGAGACGGCTGGTGTTGCAGGAAGCAAAACTTCCTGAGCAACACTCTCCATGAGGCACACTAGACGGACCAGAGCATCCTGGAGTACTAGGGTGGCAATGAACCCCTCGGGAACCTGAGCTGGCCCAATCGGGACTGTCTGGGCAGGAACCTCATCGGCAAACTCTACCTAAGGCTCCGCCACTAGGGCTGCTGCTCTGGGCTGAGCTCTGGCCCTGCCTCGGCCTCAACACGACCTCAACCTCATCCCCGGCCCCTCGTAGGAGCTGCAACTGGAGACTCAGGCTGCTAATCAGTGGATGAAAAAGCATGTGTCCTCACCATCTGCGAGAGAATAGAGCAGAAAATCAGTTAGTTTTGAGACATCAAATCGCACGACAGAGAAGAATAAATGTGAAGTCATTCCTAAACTCTGTAGCCTCTGGGGGATAAGCACAGACGTCTCCGTACCGATCCCTCATGCTCTACTAATATTGTCCGTTAATTGTGAGACCTAAGCAACCTAGTGCTCTAATACAAACTTTTCACGACCCGAATTTCCCACCGTCAGGACCGTGATGACGCCTAACGTTGAACCCGCTAGGCAAGCCAACGTGAATGTTTAATTTACCTTATTCCTTTATTATATCTGATAATATGTGAAATAAAACACTAACATAAATAAAAGTACAAAATGAAGCAAGGTATATAAACTCAATTTAATGCCTTTATGAAATTTCGCAAAAAAACAAATCCCAAAATTTTGGAGTCACAAACTCACAAGACTGTCTATGAATAATACATATAAAGGTCAGAATGAAATAAGTAAATTTGTTTCTGAAATAACTAGAATATAATACAAAAGAAGTAGGAGGGGACGCTGGGGCCTGCGGACGCCTGCAACACTACCTCAAGGTCTCCACTGGACTGAAGGCAACAACCTCGATCTATGGTCCCTAGGGTCCTACACCGGGATCTGCACGAAAGTGCAGAGTGTAGCATCAGTACAACCGATCCCATATACTGAGTTAGTGCCCAGCCTAACCTCGACGAAGTAGTGACGAGGCTAGGAAACAACAACAAAAGTCAACCTGTGCAGTTTAGTAGTATACGGAAAAAAATAATACAACGAGAAATAAGCAGTTAAGCATAAAGGAAAGGGGAACATGGTGAGGGGAGGAAATATCAAATAATGGAAATAACGAGGAAAGGCACAATTTAGATATCAATTTAAACAACAGAATAGTAATACGAAAACAAGTGCACGACATCACCCTTTTTGCTTTTACTCTCGTCCTCACCATCAGAATCAATATATTCTGCACGGCATCACCCTTCGTGCTTTTAACTCACAATATCATGGAACGACCTTTATCCTTCATGCATTATCTCTCATATCATGGCACGGCATCAACCTTCGTTCTTTTAAAATAAAAATATCGGCACGACATCACCCTTCGTGCATTAACATTCACTCAAAATCTCAAGCACGGCATCACCCTGCTTGATTTTACACTCTTCCTCACCCAAACACATCAAATGACACCAATCCAACAAGGAAAAATAATGGAGTGAACAAAAATAAAACCATAAAGTCCCGGCAAGGGAGTCAACAGTTGAATTAATACCATCCCGACAAGGGAAAACAACTATATCAATCTCATTTAGTACATAACTTCACATAAAAATCTTCAACTGAAACTAATACTCAACACTATTCAATATCAAGGAATTTCCACCAACATGGATAACTATAAAGTGAAACTCATATATTACTTATGAAAAACCACATAAATCACAATATCTGATTCATAGGCATGCTTGACACCAACGTATAGGTACTCGTCACCTCACATATACGTTGAACATGGTACTTACACATAGAAAATAGGACACAACACCTATTCCCTCAAGCTAAGGTTAAGCCAAACACTTACCTCAAATTCCACGACCAAACTGAAGCCTCGATTACCGCTTTCCCTTTTGAATTTGACTCCAATTCACTTGTATCTAGACATATTCAACTCAATAACATCAATACATGCCAAACAATTTCATCCCAACGCTTAATTATAGGTTTTACATCATTCTTCCCTAAAAGTCAAAAATTGACCCCGGGCTCGCTTGGTCAAAACACGAGGTTCGGACCAAAATCCGATCACCCATTCACCCATGAGCCCGAATATGTAATTAGTTTTGGAATCCGACCCCAAAACGAGGTCTAAATTAAATTATTTAAAAAGCCCTAACTCTACCCAAATCCCTAATTTTCTACCCTTAAGAACATTATTTAGGCCTAGAAATCTAATGGGTGTTAATGGAAAATGAGATTAAGAACACATACCTATGATTATGTGGTGAAATCCCTCTTCAAAAATTTCCCAAGATTTAGATTAAGTGAAAGAGTTATGAAAATTTTGAAGAATCCCATTTGGTTACTATTTTAAAAGACTGGGCAAAAAAAATAGCCTATGCGTTCTCAACCAGGCCAGCGCGTTCGCATAGCCTCCCCACCTACTGCCCTTTGCGTTCGTATCACAAGGGATGCGTTCTCACAGTGTTAAAAATACCTAGCCCCCAGCTCCCCCTTAAGGCACTACATTCGCGAGCCTCTGGCCGCGTTCGCATAGAGTAAAACTTTCCCCTTCCCCATTTACCTTTCACGATCGCATATAAAGATATGTGTTCGCATAGAACAAAAATTCACACACCAGATACAACAACTTACAAAAGATTTCCTAAGTACGAAACACCCCGACGCCTATCTGAAACTCACTCGAGCCCTTGGGGCTCCAAACCAAACACGCACACAACCTCAAAAACATCCTACGAACTTACTCGTGCGATCAAATCGCCAAATTAACATATTAACAACGAATTTAGCATTAAAATCAAAGAAAAATTCTAAAACTTCCAAAGTATCAAATTTCACAACTACGGGTCTAAATCACGTCAAATGCCTTCCGTTTCTTACCAAATTTTACAGACACAACTCAAATATCATATTGAACTTGTACCGGGCTCCGAAACCAAAATACAGATCTGATACCATAAATTTCAAATATAACCAAATTTCCAAAAACTCTTATATTTTTAGTAAAATAATTTCTTTCAAAAATTTATTTCTCGGGCTTGGGACCTCGGAATTCAAGTCCAGGCATACGCCCATGTCCCATATTTTCCTACGGACCCTCCGAGACCGTCAAATCATGGGTCTGGGTCCGTTTACCCAAAATATTGACCGAAGTCAACATAAATTCAATATTAAAGGCCAACTTAGCATTTATCTCATCTTTTCACATAGAAGCTTCCCGGATACATGCCCGGGCTGCACACACAAAATGATGTGAGATAAAAATAGGTTTTTAAGGCCTCGAAACACAGTTTTGACTTATAAAATGAGAGACGACTTTTTGGGTCATCACAGGGATCAACACAACAAATCAATGTGTGGTAAATCAACTCGCCAGTGGGAAGTTCATGAGCACGCCTTATGCCGATGCTTGTGAAATTTTTGATGATATGGCAGATACCTCATCGGTATGGGAAAGTAGAGTCAATGTTCCACATGTCGACCGAATTTTCATTCACCTACACAAGGGACTACATGATCATGGGCAAGCTATAGTCGAGCTGAAAACTACAATGAACCAATTGGACAAATCCCAACTTCAACAATTTCAAGGTCCAAAACAAGTGAATGAGATGGAAGGTGTGAATATGATAATGAACAAGAAACGGCAAAAAGGTCAACAAATGCAAAGCCGCCCGGAACAATTCATGCGTGATGATAGTGAGTATGATCAAGGTGATTCGTTCAATGAGAGAGAAGAAGAAGTTCAATATGTCAACAATTATAAAGGCCAAATAAACAATGCTCAAGGACAAAAATCAACAACATTGGCGGTCACAGAAAAATCAAGGAAATTGGAACAACCAAGGACACCAACGCAACTGGAGTGGTGGTAAAAGTAATCAAGCCAATTGGAATAATCAATGTTACCAAGGCAATTGTGGACAAAATAATCAAGGCAATTGGGGTGGTAACAATAAAAGCCATTGGGGAGGAAACTACCAAGGAGGGTGGAACAACAACAACCAGGGGCCGGGTTTTCAAAGGCCCCCGATGTTCCAACAACATAGAAATCCACATTGATATCCTTCTCAAGGCTAAGGCACCAATGCCAAGGCCTCCTCCTCCATGCCCTCAAAGGCTTGCAAAGAAAAATATTGAGAACCAATTCAAAAAGTTTATTGAGATGATGAAGAGTTTTCCTATCAATGTACCATTGGTTAAGGCTTTAGAGCAAATGTCGGGTTATGCAAAGCTCATGAAGGACTTGTTCACCAAGAAGAGGTCGATGAATTGTGAAACTATGAAGATAACACATCTAGTGAGTGCTATTGTGCACTCAATGGCTCCGAAATTGGAACATTCGGGCGCTTTAACAATCCCTTCCACTATTGGGAGCACCGATTTTGCCAAAGCTCTATGTGATCTAGGGGCAAGTATCATCTTGATGCCCTACTCAGTGTTTAAAATGTTGGGGATTGGGAAACCAAGACCCACATACATGAGGTTGCAAATGGCAGATCGTACTATGAAGAGGCCATTGGTTGTTATTGATAATGTGTTGGTTCGTGTTGACAAGTACATAATCCCGGCAGACTTTCTGTAATGACCCGACCGGTCGTTTTGCATTATCGGACCCCGTTCCCCTAAATGAAACTTCACATAGTGTCTTATTGTGATTTCTGACTTGCGGGGGTGCGCGGTAAGGGATTCATAAGTGTTTAGAGCAATATTGGAACACTTGGTTCCTTTAGGTTGGCCTTTAAGGCCAAGTTTGACTTTGGTCAACATTTTAAGCAAACGACCTCAGAATCGAGATTTGATGGATCTTGTAGTTTCGTATAATCACTTCAAACTTGGGCGTATGTTCGGAATGGGTTTTGGATGACCCAGGAGCATTTCGGCGCCCAATATCGAAAAAAGAATTTCCTTAAGTTAATATTGTGGTTTGGGACGTGTTTTTCTGTTATCGAGGTCCGAACGGAATTCCAAGACCGGGAATAGGTCTGTTATGTCATTTATGGCTTCCCTGCAAAATTTGGTGTCATTCCGAGTAGTATAGGTCTGTTCGGCGCATAGTTAGAAAATTCTAGAACTTAAGGTTCAAAGTTTGATTCAATTTGGTTTTGGAGTCGGATTCTTAGTTTTTTTGCTGTTTTTCACGTTCCAAAAATTTGAACGAGTCCGTATCATGAATAAAGACTTGCCAGTGCCTTTGGACGGGGCCTCGAAGGGCTCGGGTTAGTTTCGGACCCCACAGAGCTAATTTTAGAACACCAGAAATTCTAGGTCTGGTTTCCTTCTCAGCGTTCGCGGAGGGGTTACCGCGTTCGTGAAGAAGGAACTGGGCAAGGGTGGTGAATGCCCTATGCATTCGCACAAAAGGCACCACGATCGTGATGGGTTGGGCTCCTGACCCAGTGCGTTCGCACACCTCCCCCGCATTCGCTAGGGCCCGGCCATTGGGCCAGCCCATCTACCCCTTACCCTGTGCATTCGTAGGGCTCCCTCTGTGTTCTCATAGAAGGCCCATGTGGGCGTGGTCATTTATGGCATCGCGAACGCTCTGCCCAGGCAGCCGCATAGAGGAAACCACTAGGCAGTGTGTTTTTATAGCGGGTTTTAATTCATTTTCCTCATTTTCTTCTTCTTCGTTGGGACAATTTTTAGCATTCAAGAGGGGAAAACGACCTAGTTATTGAAGGGTGTTAGAAAACCTCTCTTTGTTCTTATTCTATCGTGCAGCCGATGATTTACTAAAATAATTCTTCTATTCTCTCACAGATGATGAGAATGCGTGCATCTGATGTTCCAAATTCGGGAAGGGCCGCTACCCCTGTTGTCCGAGGCCGCGGCAGAAGCTGGGGGAGGGAACCGACCCGAGGCAGGGGATGAGGGCGTCCCAAAGCTATTCCGGTTCCACCAATAGAGGACCCTATTATAGACAAGCAGGGCGAGGTGCCTCTAGCAGATCCTGCTCCAGTAGACTTCATGAGGGCGCCAGGCTTCCAGGCAGTCATGGGCCGTATGATGAGATTTATGGACACTATGTCCCAGGCCGGTTTATTTCCAGCAGATCCTGCCACTTCTCAGGTGGGAGGGGGATTCCAGACCCCTACTGCCCAGGATGCATGCCAGAGAGTAGCATTACATTATACCCCGGGTACATTTCTCGTGGGTGGGGTCCACCCTTTTGCAGCAGCACCTGAGCCCAGACCAGCTGTGGACGAAGATCCGCAGAAGTTATTGGATAGATGGACTCGATTGCACTCTCCAGTCTTCGGGGGGTGAGCAAGGTGAGGATGCCCAGGATTTTGTGGACAGGTGCAGAGACAGACTGCACAATATAAGGATACTAGAGTCCCATGGGGTGGATTTCACTACCTTCCAGTTGGAGGGCAGAGCTCGTAGGTGGTGGCAGTCCTATGTTCTCAGCAGGCTAGCAGATTCTCCTCCTGTCACTTGGGATCAGTTCACGCAGATGTTTCATGATAGATATATCCCACCCTATGAGAGGGAAGAGCTGCTTTATCAGTTTGAGTGGCTAGAGCAGGGACATATGTCAGTGATATATTATGAGGCCAGATTTTCAGAGTTGTCTCGCCATGCACTCATGATACTACCTACTGATGTAGAGAGGGTGTGGAGATTTGTGGCTGGGTTGCATTTAGGTATTAGGGCCACCATGGCTCGAGAAGTGGAGATGAGTACTCCTTATCAGCTCGTGGTAGAGATTGCTCACAGAATCGAGGGGTATCAGTCGAGGATCCAGGAGCAGAGGCAGCAGGATAAGAGGGATAGATTCTTCAGAGATTTCAGAGGTGCCCCAGCTAGGGGCAGAGGCCAGTTTAGCAGTAACCAGCCCAGCAGGCCTTCAAATTCAGCACCTCCACCACCTCCCCGAGGTGTTCCAGTGAGGCCTCATTTCAGCGCGCGTTCCTACCATTCTCCAGCCATTCAGAGTTCACCTAATGGTTATCCCAGTCATCCGAGATCCTCCGACCCCTACTTCGGTGTTATGCTAGAGGGCCCACATTTCCCTCCGGCCATTAAGGGTTCTTCTTCGGGGAAGCAGACTATGGTACATGGGGGTTGTTATGAGTGTTGAGAGCCAGGTCATATGAGGAAGCATTGTCCAAGGTTTTGGGGGAAGGCCGTACAGCAGGTTTATCATCCGATAGGTCCGGCACAAGCAGTATGGCCACCTAGAGGTGGAGGACAGCTCGGCAGGGGTTGTCCTAGAGGTGGAGGCCAGTCAGGAGGGAGGTCAAGAAACTACTGTTCACTCTGGTCGAGCTCAGTCTTCCGGTACTCCAGCTAGATTCTATGCCATTCCGGCCAAATCAGATGTAGTAGCCTCAGACGCCGTTATCACAGGTATTATCTCAATATCTGGTAGAGAGGCTTCAGTATTATTTGATGCAGGATCGACATATTCATATGTTTCAGCATTATTTGCTCATTTTCTGGATGCTCCTCGCGATTCCTTAGGTTCTCCTATATATGTGTCCACTCCTGTGGGGGATTCTGTAGTGGTAGATCGGATCTATTGGTCTTGTGTGGTCACCTTGTGTGGGTTCGAGACCAGAGCAGACCTTTTATTGCTCGACATGATTGATTTTGATGTCATTCTAGGAATGGATTGGCTATCTCCTTATCATGTTGTGCTAGATTTCCATGCCAAGACAGTTACATTAGCTATGCCCAAGTCGCCTAAGCTGGAGTGGAGAGATTCCTGAGTTAGTGCAGCCAGCCGGGTTACTTCATTACTGAAGGCTCGACATATGGTCGAGAAGGGTTTTCTGGCCTATCTTGCTTATGTGCGGGACACCACCGCCGAGTCTTTGACGATTGATTCAGTGCCAATGGTTCGAGAGTTTGCCAATGTATTTCCTTCAGACCTTCCAGGCATGCCTCCGGATCGTGATATTGATTTTTGCATTGATTTAGCTCCAGCCACCTAGCCTATATCTATTCCTCCGTACCGTATGGCTCCGAATGAGTTGAAGGAGTTGAAGTACCAGTTTGAGGAGTTGTTAGCTAAGGGGTTCATCAGACTGAGTGTATCTTCGTAGGTTCTCCAGTTCTATTCGTGAAGAAGAATGATGGGTCCATGCGGATGTGTATTGATTACCACCAGTTGAACAAGGTCAACATTAAGAACAAGTATCCTTTTTCGCGCATCGATGATTTGTTTGACCAGTTGCAGGGTGCTCGATTGTTTTATAACATTGATTTGAGATCGGGATATCATCAGTTGAAGATCTGAGCCTCAGATGTTCCGAAGATTTCTTTTCGTACGAGATATGGCCACTATGAGTTCCTGGTGATGTCCTTTGGCTTGAATAATTCCCCAGCAGCATTCATGGACTTGATAAATAGGGTGTTCAGGACGTATATTGATTCCTTTGTTATTTTCTTTATTGATGACATCTTGATTTACTCACGTAGCCTAGGGGAGCACGAGCAGCATTTGAGAGTTGTCTTCAGACCTTGCGGGAAGAGAAGATATATGCTAAGTTCTCCAAGTATGAGTTCTGGTTGGATTCCGTAGCATTCCTAGGGCATGTGGTATCCGGAGAGGGTATCAAGGGTGATCTTAAGAAGATCCAGGCAGTTCAGAGTTGTTCGCGTCCTACTTCAACTATAGAGATCAGGAGCTTTTTGGGCCTAGCAGGCTATTACCGCTGATTTGTGGAGGGGTTCTCTTCTATTGCAGCCCTATTGACTAGATTGACTCAAAAGAATGCCCCGTTTTGATGGTCTGACGAGTGTGAGGCGAGTTTTCAGAAGCTCAAGGCAACATTGACCTCAGCACCAGTTCTGGTATTGCCTTCTTGTTCAGGGATGTATACAGTGTATTTTGACGCTTCGCGTGTTGGCTTGGGATTTGTGTTGATGTAGTAGGGGAGAGTTATTTCTTATTCTTAGCGCCAGCTAAAGGTTCATGAGAATAATAACCATGTGCACGATTTAGAGTTGGCGGTGATTGTTCATGCTCTTAAGATTTGGATGCACTACTTTTATGGGGTGTCCTGTGAGGTTTATACAGACCACCGCAGGTTGTAGCACTTGTTCAAGTAGAGAGATCTTAATTTGAGGCAGTGCAGATGGCTCGAGTTGTTGAAGTATTATGATATCACCACTCTTTATCATCCGGGCAAGGCAAATGTAGTAGTAGATGCCTTGAGCAGGAAGGTAGAGAGTAGGGGTAGTTTGGCTTATATTGCAGCAGAAGAGAGACCTCTAGCCTTGGACATTCAGTGCTTGGATAATCACCTTGTGAGATTAGACCTTTCAGAGCCTCGCCGAGTTTTAGCACATGTAGTTGCTCAATCTTCGTTATTGGGGGGAGATTAAGGCCCGGCGGTTTGATGATCTGTACTTAGCAGAGCTTCGGGAGACAATGGTACATGGTGGTGCCAAGGAGGTTACTATTGGCGAGGATGGTGTTCTGAGACTGCAGGGCCATCTATGTGTTCCTAACGTTGATGGCCTTAGGGAGAGGATTCTAGAGGAGGCACACAGTTCTTGGTATTCTGTTCATCCTGGTGCTACGAAGATGTATCGTGATTTGAAGCAACAATTCTGGTGGAGGCGGACGAAGAGGGACATTGTGGAGTATGTGACTAGGTGTCTTAATTTCCAGCAAGTGAAGTATGAGAACCAGAGGCCATGAGGCCTACTTCAGCAGATGCACATTCCTGAGTGGAAATGAGAACGCATCACTATGGACTTCGTGGTTGGGTTGCCTCGGACTTTGCAAAAAGTTGACGCGGTTTGGGTCATTGTGGATAGATTTACCAAATCGGCACATTTCATTCCTGTAGCTGCTACATATACTTTAGAGAGGTTACCCCAGATCTACATTCGGGAGATAGTCCGGTTGCACGGTGTGCCGGTGTCCATTATATCAGATCGAGGTCCTCAGTTCACCTCGCATTTCTGGAGAGCATTCAATAGTGAGATGGGCACCCAGATAGATCTCAGCACGACATTTCACCCTCAGACTAATAGCCAATCGGAGCGTACAGTTCAGATATTGGAGGACATGCTCAGGGTATGCGTGATTGACTTAGGAGGTCAGTGGGACCGGTTATTGCTGTTGGCCGAGTTTTCTTACAATAATAGTTATCAGTCCAACATCGAGATGGCTCCATTTGAGGCTTTGTATGGTCGGCGATGTCGTTCCCCTATCGGGTGGTTTGAGCTTGGCGAGGCTAAGTTATATGGTACCGACCTGGTAAGGGATGCTTTGGAGAGGGTGAAGTTGATTCAAGATAGGTGCCGCACAACACATTCTAGACAGAAGAGTTACACGGATCAGATCGCGCGTGATGTATGATTTGTGAAGGGAGACAAGGTTCTGTTAAAGGTCTCGCCGATGAAGGGTATTATGAGGTTTGGGAAGAAGGAAAGCTGAGCCCGAGGTTTATAGGTCCCTTCGAGGTGTTGAGGCGAGTTAGGGAGGTTTCTTATGAGTTAGCCTTACCTCCCAAATATCAGGAGTTCATCCGGTCTTTCATGTATCCATGCTCCGGAGGTACCACGCCGACCTCTCTCATGTGGTTAATTTCAGCACTATTCAGTTGGATGAGAGGTTGGGCTACAAGGAGAAGCCAGTTCCTATTATTGATTGACAAGATCGCCAGTTGAGGTCCAAGAGAGTTTCTGCAGTGAAGGTCTAGTGGAGGGGCCGACCAGTCGAGGAAGCAACATGGGAGTCCGAGGAGGACATGCGGAGCAGATATCTGCACTTATGCAACACTTCAGGTATGATTCTAGACCTGTTCGAGAACGAACATTTGCTTAGGAGGTGGATAATGTAACGACCCGACCGCTAATTTTGGATTATCGGACCCTTTTCCCCTAAATGAAACTTCCCATAGCGGCTTAATGTGATTTATGACTTGCGCAGCGGGTGTCCAGGATTCAGAAGTGTTTAGAGAACTATTGGAACACTTGGTTCCTTCGGGTTGGCCTTTAAGGCCAAGTTTGACTTCGGTCAGCATTTTAAGCAAACGACCTCGGATTAGAGTTTCGACGGATCCAGTAGCTTCATATAATGATTTTGGAGTTGGGCGTATGTTCGGAATGGGTTTTGGATGACCCAGGAGCATTTTTACGCCCAGTATCGAAACAAGAATTTCCTTAAGTTAATATTGTGGTTTGGGGCGTGTTTTTATGTTATCGAGGTCCGAATGGAATTCCGAGACAGGGAATTGTTCCGTTATGTCATTTATGACTTGCATGCAAAATTTGGTGTCATCCAAGTAGTATAGGTTGGTTCAGCGCATAGTTAGCAAATTCTAGAACTTAAGGTTCAAAATTTGATTCAATTTGGTTTTGGGGTCGGATTCTTAGTTTTGTTGTTGTTTTTCACGTTCCAAAAATTTGAGCGAGTCCGTATCGTGAATACAGACTTACTAGTGCCTTTGGACGGGGTCTCGAGGGGCTCGGGTTAGTTTCGGACCCCACGGAGGTAATTTCAAAACACCAGAAATTCCAGGTCTGGTTTCTTTCTCCGCGTTAGCGGAGGGGTTACCGCGCTCGCGAAGAAGGAACTGGGCCGGGGTGGTGAATGCCCTGTGCATTCACACAAAAGGCACCACGACCGCGATGGGTTGGGCTCCTGACCAAGTGTGTTCGCACACCTCCCCCGCGTTCGTATAGGGCCCGACCATTGGGCCAGCCCATCTACCCCTTACCATATGTGTTCGCAGGGGTTCCCTCCGCGTTCGCATAGAAGGCCCATGTGGGCCTGGTCATTTAAGGCATCACGAATGCACTGCCCAGGCTGCGTTCACATAGAGGAAACCACTGGGCAGTGTGTTTTTATAGCGGGATTAATTCATTTTCCTCATTTTCTTCTTCTTCCTTGGGACGATTTTTAGCATTCAAGAGGGGCAAACGACCTAGTAATTGAAGGTAAGTAAATTCTACCCTAGTATTAGTTTAATGCATGAATTACTAGTTAAATTAACTACCAAATTGGTGAAAATTAAGGATTTGGGGTAGTAACCTAGGGCTTTTGAAAATTTAGAAAATTACTCATGGGCTATGAATTCATACAAAAATCATATATTAATGATCCTTAGTTTATGGGTGAGTGTTTCCTTTGAGAATTTTCGGAATCTGAGCATGCGGGCTCGGGGCTAGATTTAGATTTCTTCAAGAATGATGAATTTGACTAAATAATAGGAGAATTCCATGCTTTGAGTATAATTTGATATATTTACGTAAGGTTTAGTTAGTTTTGAGTCCTTTGGGTGACGAGTTCAGAGTTTTGGGGGCATTCTTGACCTGGGGAGTAGGGGCAACGCGAGGTGAGTCTCCTTTCTAACCCCGTAAGAGGGAATTGTCCCCGTAGGTGTTTTAAATGCTATGTGTGATAATTTTGGGGGCTAAGTAGGTACAAAGTGATGAGAGTTCGTACGTAGCGGCTATTATCATTATGTCCGGGTCGCCAGGTCCACATCATGCCTTGTGTACTTGAAATGACCTATATGCTTAATAAATTAAATTTTACATGCGGCTTATTTCCCTGAGATCATGGAATTTGAGAAAATTTGTAAGGAATTGTTTACTGAAAAGTAATTTAAAAAGGAATATTGTGTGTGCATGTGAGCACTTCGCAATTTACATTCCGCGAGCGGAGTGTGATTTGCCACGGCGAATTAGAAGATGCACTTATGGTTTGGGTCGTTCGATCCTCCGCAGTGCATAGAGATGATTACTTTATGGAGGAGATGCACTTATGGTTCGGGCCGTTCGATCCTCGGCATTGCATAGATGTGAGTACTTTATGGTAAGGTGCACTTATGGTTCTGGTCATTCGACCCTCGACAGTGCACATATACAACTATCCTATGGCTCAGGCCGGTTGTCTTCCTATATGCGCATGATTTATTTGTTAATAAATTCATGGAAATTGATGTGACAGATATTTGGGGGAAGGTGAAGTAGTAGTTTTTTATTTATTTCCAGTACTTACTTGGATTTCAGTGCCTTATATATATATTTGTTGATTCACTGCCTTTACATGCCTATTGTTTTCATCATATTCTGTTAAATTATATCGTTGGACCTTAGTGAGTGTCAAGTCGACTTCTCGTCACTACCTCTTTGAGGTTAGGCGGGATACTCACTGGGTACATATATATTTATGTACTCATGCTACACTTCTGTACTTAATTTTACAGGTTCTGAGGCTGGTGCATATGGTTGTCAGACCGGAGCTCAATTATGATTATACATGGACCTGACTTAACGGTGAGCTGCTTTCTCCTGGCGATCTCCGGCAGCACTATGGGGTTTCTTTTTCTTACTTCCCGTCTATTTCTTTCAGATAGTGGGACTGTATATTATATATTTTGTATATTTTGTTAGTATGCTCGTATGACTTGTGATACTAGTTCCTGGCACACACGTGATAGTTATTAGGGGTTATAGGTCTGTATATATATTGGCTCACGCCTTCTCATGACCGTTTTTGATTAAAAAGTAGATAATTATCCTTGTCAATTTATGTCTTAAGTTTTAAAAATTGAGTATATGTTGAAATGTTTAATCTAATAAGAAGGAACCCTTAGTAAATTAAGTGTTGGCTTGCCTGACCCAGCTGTTGGGCGCCATCACGACCTAAATTAGGATTTTGGGTCGTGAAACTTTCACTACTAGAAATCCGCTAAAAACCGACCAACGTTGGTCGGTCAAAAAAGCGACCACAAATCGTGCAGGTTGGACGGAAACCGGAAAAAATAGTTTACATTCATTTTAAAATAAATACCGACCAAAGATGGTTGGTAAATTGGTAAGGTGACGAGCTGGTCAGACAACATTGATCGGTAATGTGGACCCAATTTTTTAATTTTAATAATTATTTTATTATTATTTTTTTTTATAAAATATAAAGAATTAATATTTTTGTCGGTTAATGTAGGTGAAGCATTTACCGACCAACTTTGGACGGTGTATTTTATTTTCTGGAAAATAACCGACCAAAGTTGGTCGGTTATTATGTCAACATTGGTCAAACTTTTGAATCACCTTTATATTTACTATCTAAATAATATAAATGTAATCCGTTAACACTTTTGTAATATAAATAATGAATACACTAACATATATAATATATAACATGCTATATATGTAGTTAAAGTAGTACAACGAAGCGTGTTATATATATATATACACACACACACACACTAACTTATACTATAACAAGCTCTATATATAGTTAGAGTATTATATTGAAGTGTGTTTGTGTGTTTGTATATATATATATATATATCCGTATATATATAAGAACACGATGCGCTAGGTGTAACGACCCGACCGGTCGTTTTGAGCATTTGCACTTCGCTCGCAAGTTCTCGGGCATAACTAGCCCCGTATTGTCACGACCCAAATCCTAACTCAGGTCGCGATTACGCCCAACATCGGGGTTAGGCAAGCCAACATGAATAACACTAAGTGTTACCCTTCCCATTTGGTTAATTATTCCAACGTCTACCAATTTTAAGCAATTATTAGCATGATGATAGCTTGTGATATAAAATAAAATCATACGACGCATGAGCCAAAAGATAAGCATATGTATAAAGATAAAGCCCAAAACCCAAAATATACTCTATGTGTGTGCCAAGAACTAGTGTCACGAGTGTCACGGGAAATTATCTGAATATACCAGGATAATATATATATATATATATATATATATATATACACACACACAAAATCCCACAGTCTGAATGAAGTAGACGAGAAAATGACAAAAGAAACTCCAGGGCGCTGCCAGTTCGTCAGGAAGAGCAGCTCACCGCGAAGTCGAATCAGCTTAAGTCAGTATCTATCACCGGCCTGATAATCAGATGTACCAGCCTACGGACCTATACGGTCAAGTACAGAAGAAGAAGAAGTGCAGCATCAGTACATAATAAATATGTACCCAGTGAGTTTCCCGCCCAAACTCGAAGGAGTAGTGACGAGAGGTCGACTAGGTACTCACTAAGGTCCAGCAATATAATATAAAACGAGATATGGCTAAAGAAATAGGCATGAGAAACAATGAACAACAAGTACATAACAAATAACGAAATCCAGAAAAAAACTGAGAAATAAAAGGAACAACAAAGTACCAAAATCTCCTCTTAACCAATACCTGACACTCCAGTTATAAGTGACTCAGTACTCAAGTGATCATACACATACCAGTACAAGACAACCGGCCAGAGTCATAAGGGTGGTCATAGGGAGTGAGGTCATAATCTAACCCACGATCGCGAATCATACTTGCGAGTCGTGTGCTGACTAGATATAATAAGCTAACCCACGATCGCGCATCGTACCTGCGACTCGTGTGTTGACTCGACAATAATTAGTTGACCCATGGCCGCGCATCATACCCTCGACTCATGTGCTGACTCAATAAAAGATGCATATATATATATATATATATATATATATATATATATATATATATATATATAAGTACATATGGGTACCAACTCAACAGTGAACTCAACAGGACTATGTCAATACCACGGATAGCAAACTGAGATTTAAATCATAATGTTTCATGTTTCCATATCACCTTAACAGTAATTACAACTCATAACACATACAAGGTACAAATAAGACACATAGTGGCATGCTCGTGAGTCCTAAAGCTACCCAACATAGCAACATAGTCGCCATGTACGGATCTCGTCACTTGGTACGTACGCGGCCCCCACAACATGTATACATAGAAAATAAGGAACCTATGGGGACATTTCCCCCTTACAAGGTTGGAAAGGAGACTCACCTCATGAAAAAACTACCCCTCGGATCAAGGATGCGCCCGAAATCTCCGAAATCTACCCTCGACGGCTCGCCACTAGCCAAATACGGTACAATGACATCAATGCATGCTCAAAAATAGGGAAAATTATCCTAATTTTTCAATAACCCAACACTCTTGAGAAATTCCCAAAATCCAACCCCGGCCCGCACGCTCGGATTCAAAAAACTCTCGAAGGAATCACCCAACCGAAGCCTAAGGATCATAATTATGTGATTTATACTTGAATTCATGGCCTTAAACGGATAATTCACAAGTTCTTCAAAATCCCTAAACTTACTACCCAATTTCATGAATTTTGATATTTTAAAAGAGAGATTAACTAGGAATTTATGTTTAAAACAAGTGTTAAGTAAGGAATTTACTTACCTTGGAAGTAGTTTGGGTGACCCCTCTTGGAAGCTCTCACTAACTCAAGGAAGAAGATGAAAATGGGGAAAAATGACCCAATCTCGTATATAAATTAACTGCCCAGCTATTCCTTGACCGTGATCACGACATGGGGCATGCGATCCTGAAAGCCAACTCACTAGACCTCTGCGAACGCGGAGGAGGTCCTGTGATTGCGAAGGGCAATTATGCCTGGCCCCGATCTACCTCTATGTGAACGCGAGGAAGAGTATGCGATCGCGAAGGCCAAGGACCTAACCTTCCGCGATCACGAAGAGTTATCTGCGATCGCGAAGAGCAATCAGCAGCCCAGCCCAATTCCTTCTCCGCGATCGCGACCCTCCTTCCTTGATCGCGAAGAAGGAAACTAGACAGCAAAAATCTGGTTTTTCAAACTTAGCCCCCGTGGGTCCAAAACTCACCCGAGCCCCTCAGGACCCCGCCCAAAAGCACCGGCAAGTCTGTATTCATGATGCGGACTCGCTAGAACTTCCGGAACGTGAAAAACAACAATGAAACTAAGAATTCATCCCCAAAACCAAATTGAAGCAAACTTAAGAACTTAAGATTCTAGAATTCACTTCAATGCACCGAATATGCCGATACTACTCGAAATGACCTCAAATTTTTCGGACAAGTCATGAATGACATGACTGAACTATTCCCAGTCTCAGAATTTTGTTCAAACCTCGATAGCATAAAATTATGCCCCAAGCCAAATCTCAACTTATGGAAATCCCGATTTCCATTTCGGGCGCTGAAATGCTCCCGGCTCACCGAAAACCCGTTCCTAACATACACCCAAGTCCGAAATCATCATACAGAACAACTGGAGCTGTCAGAACTCCATTCCGAGGTCGTTTGCTCAAAATATTGACCGAAGTCAAATTTGGCCAAATAGGCCAACCTTAAGGAACCAAGTGTTCTTAAAGCACTCTAATCACTCCCAAATCCCAAACCACCCGTCCCCGCAAGTCATAAATCACGAATAGCCACTATTGGAAACTTCATTTAGGGGAACAAGTTCATAATACGTGAAACGACGTGTCGGATAGTTACACGTATGATGTATTATGACTTATGTAAATCGTCGGTTTTGGTTTTCAGCATAATCGGAATTGATTTGGAAGAACAATTCTCAGCTTGAAGCTTTAAATTTGAAAGATTTGACCAAGTTTTGACTTTTAGTATTCAATCTCGAATTTTGATTTTTACTATTTGGTTAGCTCTGTTAGGTAATTTTGGACTTGGAGCGCATCCAAAATGTAATTTGGAGGTCCGTGGTAAAATTAGGCTTGAATTGGCGAAATTAGAAATTTGGTGTTTCTTGGTCGGTAGTGGAAATTTTGATATCAGGGTCGGAATGGAATTCTAGAAGTTGAAATAGGTTCGTATTGTCATTTTTTACTTGTGTGCGTAATTTGTGGTTAATCGGACTTTATTTGATAGGATTCAGCATCAAATATAGAAGTTGGAAGCTCTTAGTTTCATTAAGCTTGATTGGAGTGTGATTCACGGTTTTAGCATTGTTTGATATAATTTGAGGCATCAAATAAGTTTGTGTCATATTATAGGACTTGTTAGTATACTTGGTTGGGGTCCCATGAGGCTCAGATAAGTTTTTGAAGAGTTTTTGGAAGATTTTGGCGTTTTGAGTATAAGCATGTAATGATCCAAAGGTCCATTTTTAGTTCTAGAGAACGAAATTTGATTTAGAGACTTTTGGGATTTTGATAATGAATTATAGGAGTGATCTGTAAAATTTTGTCTAATTTCATCAAGTCGCGATTGGATTTTTGACGCGAAACATGGGTTAATTATTTAACGAGCGAAATGGGTATCGCAATGAAATGAGCTCCGAATTGAGTTTCGATTGAAGGGTTGTGTTCCTATTATTATTTTTGACTCATAGGAATAAGAATCATAAAATTCAAAGTTCATATGGTGGAGTTAGAGCCTTTTTAGTGAAAATAAATATTGCTGGTGCAATAGGATTTGGTGCACACCTTTAGCGAGCAGATTTGGCACTTTTAGCGACAGGATTGGGGCGTTTAGCGACCAAAATCGTGTTTTATTGAGCTGTCTTTTTTTTAAGCTCATTTTCACATTTTGGATGAAAAGAACGCGACTTGGGGCGATTTTTGAGCGAGAAGTCATGGGATATCTTGAGGTAATTCAATTGTGATCATTTCTACTCCATAATATTGAATTTTCATCGTATAATCCGACTAGATTACATGTTTTTGAGGTGTAAATTGGGGTTTGGACCTAGGGATTTGAAAATAAAATTTGAAGATTTGGAGGCCGAATTGTTCTCGAAATTTAGTAAGTTTGGTATGGTTTGACTCGTGGTTTAATGGGTTGTCGGATTTTTTGGTTTTTATCGGATTCCGATATGTGGGCCCGGGGGTCTGGTTTGGCCAATTTCGGGATTTTTGATGTAATTTGATAATTTTCGTGTGGGTTTTGTTCTTTTAGCTTGAATTGACGATATGATTCTGATTTTTGATAGATTCGGAGCGATTTCAGGCCGAGTCGAGCAGCAAGGGCATCGCAGAATAGATTCTCATTCGGATTGAGATAAGTAATGATTGTAAATTGTCCTGAAGGTATGAAACCCCATATTTCACATCGTTTCACTATTTTGAAGTGGCGCACATGCTAGATGACGAGTGTGTGGCGTGCACCGTTGGGGATTGTGACTTGGTCCATCCCGTAGCAACTATTAAGTTGCGGATTTGACTGGAAACTATATGATATTTTGTGTTTTAGAAAATATTACTATGTTTTGGGCAGAATGTCATATTTGGGCCTCGTGCCAAATTGTTTGGACCCTCTGGGAATTTTACTACTATTTCCTCGCAGTATGTTTTTAAGATTTGCACTCAGTCATGTCGTGTTTTACTGATTTCATAACCTAGTCTTATTTACTCGAGCGGCTTGAGAGGTTTCTGACTGAGTGAGGCCGAGGGCCTGTGTTGTGAGGATATTGTATTGGTAAAAAATAGACATTACATGTGTAATGTCTTGGAAGACAAAGCAGTATACGGGGAAAAATGGAAGGGAGACAGCTGAATGAGATCTTGGAAAGAGGTACGGAGCAAGGAGGTACGGGGTAAACACCCACGAGATAATTAGAAGCGGAAGCTCCAGTCTAATCGAGAAATTGAAGAGACACGATCAGAATGAACCAGGGCAGAATAAAGGGTAGATTCATAGATCTTCAATTAATGAGCTAAACTTTATAGAATCTTCACGCAACAATTACAATTACCTATTGTAACGTTACATTAATGATATAAATATTCATTAATGCTGAATAATTAAGAAGAGTAGACGTTATATTAAGAAATTCCCTATAAAAGGGAGTAAAATCTCACTTGTATGGACACGTTCGAGCCACTACTGAAACATACTTACTTTTATGTGATCTTATTGCTTTCTTATTTACAAGTTTATTTCTTATTTTACAGTTATCAGAAGCCTGAGTACTTCTTAAAATAGATTTGGCTAATAATCTAATGCTTTGGTAAAAAAATATTTGTTCCGTTACCGGGAATCTGATAATCTTTATTTTTTCTCGAATAACCTTTATCGAATCATGTCGAATACCAACGACAACAACCAACAAAATACTGGAACCCCAGTTCCATAGTCTCAGGGATCCCCACGAGGTTCAAGGTACAACTCCCTGGAAATATCTACAACTCACAACAATGATCAAATTGTAAATGAGCAAACATGAGAACAAGACCCTACAAAGTAGATGGTTGGTGAATATGTGATTGAAGCTCTTCAAGATTTCATGAGGGGGCTACCAACAATCTCACCTACGCCTCCTCCAAACAACACCGCGATTGTAGAAAACCCACAATTTAGACTAGAAAATTCATGAATTAGAGGAACTCTAAATGAATCACTTGGAGGAAGACCAGGTATGTCTAATAATTTAGATTTACATTCTTTAATACTAACCTTGCAGAAACAGGTGAAGGAACAAAACGATCGCATCGAGAAAATCCCTGGAGCACCACCTGTCATCAAGGGTATTGATATTGATAAATACTCTCAATAACCCTGGAAGCCAAGTGCAACACCTTTGCCGATTCCCAAGAAATTCAAAATGCCTGACATACCAAAGTACGACGGGATAACTGATCCACATGATCATG
Source organism: Nicotiana paniculata (assembly GCA_005239505.1). Lineage (NCBI taxonomy): Eukaryota > Viridiplantae > Streptophyta > Magnoliopsida > Solanales > Solanaceae > Nicotiana > Nicotiana paniculata. The sequence goes on from ML367695.1 coordinate 139,206, forward strand.
TTACTGCTTTCACCGTAGGAGTAAAAGGCAACTACCTGACTAAGAAAGAAATTTAATCCGTGTTGGTCAAAAATTGGAGAGACAGTCACCAAAGGAGAATTAACATGGTATTCTCTATTTCCCGAAAAATATGTTGATTCTTTTGCTGAGCTTGCAAATTTTTTTATAAAAGCACATTTAGGTGCACAAAAAGTGTAAAGAGAATGGAAGACATATTCAAAATAAAAAAGGGAGATACGAAGTTGCTTCGTGAATTCGTAGTCACGTTTTAATGTGAAAGGATGCTTCTACCAAGAGTACCTGACAATTGGGCAGCTATGGCCTTTGCAAGTAATTTGAATGATAAAAGCTCTAAATCCACGAGGAGACTCAAAAAGAGCTTGAGAGAGTTCCCAGCTACGACATGGAATGATGTTTATAACAGGTACAACACCAAATTACTAATTGAGGAAGATACTATTGCCCAATCAAAAGCAGAAGACATGATGAGTTCTAGACGCTCCGAATAAGAAAGAAGAACTGGAAAAAACAGGGTACGATCTATACATAGGACCTTGGGGATGAGAGTATCGTTCCAAATATTAAAACCCACAGTCTGATCACAGACTGTTGAATAAAGATTCGAGCTCATCATCATCAAGATCCAGAAAGGATCGAGATGATTGAAATAGAGGTAATACAAGAATTGGAGATTATAGTTTCAATGTAAGTGCTTCCGAATGAATTACAGTATTAAGAAATATGGGTGATAAAGTTCGATGGCCCAAAGAAATGAGATCAAATCCAAACAGAAGAAACCCAGACTTCTGGTGTGAATTTCACAATGATCACGAGCACAAAACGTCAGACTGCAGGTTACTGCAAGGTGAAGTAGAAGACTTATTAAAACAAGGTTATCTAACATAACTTTTTAGTGAAAAGGGTAAACAAGCATATATGAAGAATAGGCACGAGGCCCCAAAACCACCATCTCCGAAGAGAACTGTAAATGTGATAAATGGAGGAGAGGAAGTAAATGGCGTAACTTATACTTCAACAAGAAGGATGTCCAAGTTCAAAGTGACCCACTGGAAACGGACTTGTGAGACTTTGGAGGCATACAACATCTCATTCGATGACTCAGATGCTGATGGATTATTTCTTCCACATAACGACGCACTGGTAATATCTCTACTTATACATGACACTAACGTAAAAAGAGTATTGATTTATCCAGGTAGCTAGGTCAATATCATTTTGCTGAGGCTTGTGGAAGAGATGTTAATGGGGGACCGTGTAATTCCAAAAGCACGTTCCTTCTCCGAATTCGATAACTCTACTGTCATAACAAAAGGAGAAATTGAGCTTAATACCTATACAGAAGGCATCGTCAAGGAAACGAAATTTCAAGTTATAAATACAAATATGGTTTATAATGTAATCATGGGGTGACCATGGATCCATGACATGGATGCAGTACCATCCACCATGCACCAGGTAATCAAATTCCTTTCCAGACGGGGAATCCAGCAAATTCAAGGTGATCAGCAGACTTCAAAAAATATCAAATCAGTGATGCATTCCAATAAAAAGAAATAACGGAGAAATCAAAAGACGAGGAAGCAACTCGAATAGACACGGAAGAAAATGATAAAGACACGATGAATCAAATCACCACGGATGTCACATCAAGACATACGGACATGGATTTCTAAACCTTATGTTATTCAAGAACCAGGAGAGAATGAAAATAACAAGACAACGACTGAGGAGCTCGAAGTTGTTCCATTGTTCGAGCTTAAGTGTCACGACCCAAAATACAAACTCAGGTCGTGATGGCGCCCAACACCAGGGTTAGGCAAGCTCACACTTAATTGAAAAGATGGTAACACTTTTTTTAACCAAAAGCAGTTGTAAAGAGGAGTGAGCCAATATATATATATATATATATATATATATATATATATATATATATATATATATATATATATACACATACCCGTAAACCAAAATAACTACTACGTGTGTGCCAGGAACTAGTGTCACAAGTCCTACGGGCATACTAACAGAATATACAAAAGATATATATACAGTCCTGTCTGAAAGAAATAGACGGGAAAATAAGCAAAAGAAAACTCCAGGGTGCTGCCGAGGATCGTCAGAAGAAGTAGCTCATCGTGAAGTCAGGTCCAACTATGATCAGGATCGAGCTCCGATTTGATAACCAGATGCACCAGCCTCAGAACCGGTACAATTAAGTACAGAAGCCTAGCAGTGGAAGAGACAAATACGTACCCAGTGAGTATCGCGCCTAACCTCGAAGAAGTAGTGACGAGAGGTCGACTTGACACTCACTAAGGTCCAACTAAATGATTAGCAAGATATAATATCAGTAACAGACATACAAGGATGATAAAAGCAGTAAACATTTAAGATAACAATAATTCAAATAAATATTGGGAGTAAATATATAATTTCTACTTCATTATTATTTTCTTTCCTTTAAAAATATATCTAACCACTGAAGATCCATTAAAGGTTTCTTCACAATTTAACATGCGCATGCAAGATAAGGACAACCGGCCTGAGCCATCAAAATGATCATATATGTGCATTGCGGAGGGTCGAACGATCCGAACCTTATATATATCTTCCAATCTTGTCATGGCGTACGGCCCGCTCCCGTGAGAGTGGGGGAAATAACACTCTGCTCGCGGAATGTAAATTGCGAAGCGGCCACATGCACACACAATCCACACATTTATTCTTTATAAATTACTTTTCGTGATCAATTCCTTAAAATTACTTAAATTCCATGTTCTCAGGGAAACAAGCCGCATGTAACATGAATTCCCTAAACACATAGTTCATTTCAAGGAAAATATAAGGCATGGTGTAGGCCTAACTACCCGGACATAACAATAATAGTCGCTACGTACGGACTCTCATCACTTTGCGCGTACGTAGCTCCAACAAACATTAGCATGTAGTCTTTTAAAGCACCTAGGGGGATAGTTCCCTCTTACAAGGTTAGAAAGGAGACTCACCTCATGTTGAATCTACTGCCCGGACCAAGAACGCACCCGAAACTCCGAACTCTACACTTGAGGACTCGAAACTAGCCAAATGCTATACAAATTCATCAATTTATGCTCAAACTATTGAAATCTTCCTACTACTAAGTCAAATTCATCATTCTTGAAGAAATCCTAAAATCCAACCCGGGCCCGCATGCTCGGATTCCAAAAATTTTCGAAGGAAACAATCACCCATAGCCTAAGGATCATTAATATACGATTTTTTTATGATTTTGTAGCCAATTCACGGGTAATTTTTCTAAATTCTCGAAGGCCCTAGGTTACTAACCAAATTCCTAAATTTTCACTAATTAAGTAGTTACATTCTACTAAGAATGCATACATTAACTAACTTTAGGATAGAATCTACTCACCTCACAATGGTTGGGTCGTGGAGCCCTTTTTCCAAGCTCCCAAGTATTCTAATGGAGGAAGAAAATGAATAAAAATGAAGAATCCCGTATTTAAGAAACACACTGCCTGACAGTGGTTTCTTCACCTACGGCTCAAGGACCGCACCAGCGGTCTCGCACCTGCGAGCAAAGGCTCACACCTCTGGAAATGGACGAGGAAGTCTGGGCCCGCACCTGCGGAGAGGAGACCGCACCCGCGGCTCTGCTCCTGCAGAACTTTGTCCGCACCTGCGAGAAATGGGCTGCCCGATGGGGATCACACCTATGAGGCTGGGACCACAGGAGCGGTCCCACACCTGGGACTGGGCAACTGCACCTGCAGTCACACCAGAACAGGTGCACCGGCAGCTATTCCAACTGGTTTTTAGCCTCGTTTGGTGTCTGGGAGGCACCTGGGCCCACCCGAGCTCCCGTATGAATATAACAACAAGTCACAAATCATAATACAGCCTCGCTCGAGCCTTCAGAACACCCAAAAAAATGCTAAAACTCAAAATCACACCTCAAAACCCCTAGAACCAACCTTAGGAACTTTAGTTTTCTTGACTTCGCTAACGACGCGTCGAACTGACCTATACTACTCGGAATGACACAAATTTTTGCAGGCAAGTCATAAATGACATAACTGAACCATTCTTGGTCTCGTAATTCCGTTCGGACTTCGACAAATCAAAAACACGTCCCAAACCACAATAGGAACCGAATGAACTGTTATTTCAATATTGGGCGCCGAAACGCTCCCGAGTCATTCAAAACTCATTACCGACATACGCCCAAGTCTGAAATCATCAAACGAAGCTATCGGAACTGTCGAAACTCGTTTCCGGGGTCGTTTACCCAAAATGTTGTCTGAAGTCAACCTTGGCCTTAAAGGCCAACCTTAAGGAACCAAGTGTTCTTATAGCACACTAAACACTTCCGAATCCCGGACCACCCGCCCGCAAGTCATAAATCACAATAAGCCACTATGGGAATTTTCATTTACGGGCATGGGTCCAGTAATGGAAAACGGCCGATCGGGTCGTTACATTAAGCCTGAGCACAAATCCCACATAGGAGCAAGGCTAATCCCGACCAGAAGAGGTAAGTTAATTGAATATTTAAAAGTCAACGCCGATTGTTTTGCTTGGTCCCATTAAGATATGACAGGTATACCCCCAAAATTGATGACTCATAAAATAAATGAAGACACATCATTTGTACCATTCAAGCAAAAGAAAAGGAAACATGTAAAATATCCTAATTAGTTAGCTAATACCATAGTGGTACCTAAAAAGAATGGTAAATGGAGTGTATGCGTAGATTATACGGATCTGAATAAAACATGCCCAAAAGACTCATTTTCATTACCGCACATAGATCAAATGATTGATGCCACTACATTTCATGAATTATTAAGCTTTGTAGATGCATATTCTGGTTACAATCAGAGAAAAATGGACCCCTCAGACGAGAAAAAAGCCTCATTTATTACAAACAGGGGGACTTATTGTTACAAAGTCATGCCTTTTGGCTTGAAAAATGTTGGAGCCACGTATCAAAAGCTAGTGACCAAGATGTTGCAGGAACATCTGGGAAAACAATGGAGGTGTACATTGATGACATTTTGGTAAAGTCAACGAAGGCAGAAGATCATTTCCAACATCTCTCGACTACTTTAGAGATCCTCCGCTGGTATAACATGAAGTTAAATCCAGAAAAATGCGCCTTTGGCGTCGAATCAGGTAAAGTTTTGGGTTTTCTCGTATCAAATAGAGGCATTGAAGTAAATACTTCTCAAATTAAACCTATTGAAAAAATACCTGATGTACTAACGATCAAAAAAGAAGTTCAAATATTAACAGCTAGGATTGCAGCTTTAGGAAGATTCATCTCCAGATCTTTAAAGAAGAGTTTTAAATTCTTCTCAGTACCAAAGAAGTAGAATCGATTCGAATGGACTAAAGAATGTCAACAAGCTCTTAAAGACTTGAAGGCTTATCTATCAAATCCCCCACTACTGTCTAAACCAAAGGAAGGGGAAAGGCTATACATTTATCTTGCTTTAGCAGAAATAGTCATAAGTGCAGTCCTGGTAAGGGAGGACAAAGGTAAGCAATTTCCTATCTACTATGTAAGTAAGTCCTTACTAGATGTTGAAACTAGATAACCTCATTTAGAAAAATTAGCCTTGGCTCTAATCATGGCAGCTAGAAAGTTAATACCGTACTTTCAGTATCACCCAATCACTGTTGTAACTTCATATCCTTTGAGAAATATTTTACATAAGCAAGAATTGTCAGGTAGACTGGTTAAATGGGCAATAGAACTAAGTGAATATGTCATAGTCTGTCAACCTAGGACTGCAATAAAGTCTCAGGTTTTAGCCGATTTTGTCGCAGATTTTAACACTAGCTTAATTCCTGAAGTAGAAAAAGAGTTACAAATCTTTACTGGAGCTAATCCAGGAATATGGACTCTATTCACCGACGACTCTTCTAATAACAAGGAATCCGGGTTGGGAATTGTTTTAATACCACCTTCGGGTGAAAAGATAAGTCAAGCTATTAAATGTTATCCCATTACTAACAATTAAGCAGAGTACGAAGATAGCATTGCAGGGCTCGAATTAGCACAAGAACTCTCAATTGAGCAGATCATGATCAAAAGTAACTCTCAACTTGTGGTGAACCAGATGCAGGGGACTTATACTTATAGAGAGACTCGAATGCAATAGTATTTGGAAAAGGCACGAGTCCTGGTGAAGCAATTCAGTCATGGAAGATTATGAAAGTACCTAGAGAGGAAAACGTAGAAGCGGATGCGTTAACTAATCTTGCAACACTAACCGATGTAACAAATAAAGACAATGCTATTGTGATACACTTATTTCATTCAGCAATTGACCGAAGAATGAGGTAACATTTAATAATCTAACCAGGGATTGGAGAAACAAAATTGTAATTTTTGTAGAATGGTACCGTTCCTGAAGATAAGAAAGAAGCTCAAGAACTTCGCCAAAAAGCTGCACGGTACTGCCTAGCTTGTGACACTCTATATGAAAAAATGTTTGGATGTCCCTAGCAAGGTGCCTTGGACCAAACCAAACTGAGTACGTGATGAAAAAAGTACACGAAGGACATTGTGGGAACCACGCAGGTGCAAGATCCTTAGTCAAAACCCTAATCAGAGTAGGGTACTATTGGCATAAGATGGAAGAAAAGGCTGAAAATTGCGTAGCTAAATGCGATAAATGTCAGCGATATGCTAACAATATGCATCGGTCCACAGAATTATTACACCCGGTTGTATCACCTTGGCCATTTATGAAATGGGGAATGGATATAGTAGGACCTCTACCCCAGCCAGAGGAAAGGTACGATTTTTACTTGTATTAACAAATTATTTCTCAAAATGGGTAGAGGTAGATGCTTTTAAACAAGTGCGAGAAAAAGAAGTGAAAAGTTTCATATGGCAAAACACCATATGCCGTTTTGGTGTACCAAAGAAAATTGTATGTGACAATGGCCCACAATTCATAGTCTCTCAAATCACAGAATTCTTCCGAAGCTGGCAAATCAAGCGAATCACTTCTTCACCATATCATCCCGTGGCTAACGGGAAAGCTGAGTCAACAAAGAAAATTATGTTCAACAATCTCAAGAAACGATTGGAAAAAGCTAAGGGAAATTTGTCTGAAGAACTACCTGCAGTATTATGGGCTTATAGAACTGCTGCAAAGTCAGCCATGGGAGAAACCCCATCCGCGCTAGTTTATGGCTCAGAAGCTCTAATACCAGTGGAAATTGGTGAATCGAGCATGAGATTCACAACATCAACAGAAGAAACAAACAATGAAGAGTTGAGGACAAATCTAGATTTAATCGAGCAAAGGAGAGAAGCTGCTTTAATGCGCATGGTAGCTCAAAGGAAAATCGTAGAGTGATATTATAACAGAAAATCTCACCTCGTGTATTTCAAATTTGGAGACAATGGAGGCTGGAGCAGGAAAATTACATCTAAATTGGGAAGGACCCTACAAAGTGCGTGGTATTGCCGGAAAAGGTGCTTATGAGCTGGAAACCATGGATGGCAAAATTTTACCAACAAGTTGGAATGTTGTTAACTTGAAGAAATATTACTTCTAAGGAAAAGGAATACCCACGGTCAGGTATCGTTACGTTCAATTTTATTTAGAACAGCTAAAATTATACTAACCATTTTAGATGATAGGCAAAAAGCTAACCCATAACCAGATGATGATATTAGACCTGAATAGACACGAGGAAAAAATTGAATTTGCGGTCTAGGGTTACAAATTTGTGATGGACGTTTCAAAGGGTTAAGCAGTCATCATCTAAACTATATACCTTCGAGTCCCGTATGTTTTTCTTTTTCAAGAAAATGACCACAAGAAAGTAATAATCATGTGCTCGAGACTTCATTCTTCAAAGCTCAAACACTTGGGGGACTATACAGTATGGAAGAGGCAAAGAAGACTATCGAAAGAGTCAAAGTTCAAGCCTGAAGATCCATTTTCCCCAACAAATCAAAAGTTACGAGCAGAATCAAAGAACCTAAGACAAAAATACAAAGCCTGATTCAGAAACCTACAAAGAACATATAAATGAATGTTTAGGTTAAAGGTAGAATTTAGTTACGGAAGGAAATTAATACCCCCGTGTTTATTCAAAACTTGTTGTAAATGAAAATAGTTACGAAAGAGTCATAGACGATGCTCAAACACATGGAAAATTTTACAAAAGTTCGAATAATATAAAAACTTTCTGCAAAACATTATTCGGAAAAAAACATGTGAATTCCTATCTCCCTTTTGTGTGTTTACACCATTATGAAATTGAGACGTATTCTTCATTAAGTGTCACTCATAAAAGGGACCTTTTTATAATGGTGCTTATATCCAAAAGACACGAAATACTGAAGCATTTCTTAATGCAAAATTAAGTACTAAAGGGGTAAAACAAAAACCCAAACGTAAAGCATGCAAACACTTAAGAGTAAAACGAAAACTCAAACAAACACAAGTCATTCTAATAAATATAAATATTAATATTATATAATGGTAAAAACTAAGTATTAACTTAGTTTAAACCAAATTTGTTTATACAAAGTTTTCCCTAAGTTGTCACTAGGGACCTACTAAACCAAAATTCACCCCCAAATGGGACTAGGGGTAACCACAATTGTTCCAAAAAAAGAAAAAGATAGGGGTTGATAAACTTTCACTAGGCACTGGGAGGATTATCTTCATTAGCAGGAGGAGCAGCTTGAGATGGAAAGGTTTGGAAAACAACTTCTCGTCACCCTTTGGAACTTCGACTTCACGTGATGAAAATATTTGACTTTGCCGAGACTTTTCAATTATCTCTTTAGTCTTGGAAATTTCAGCTTCTAAGTCAAAATTTTCTTGGCCCAATTTCGTCAATGTGTCAAGTCGGGCGTTCAAATAAGTCCAACTCACATCAACAACTGACTTATCCTCAAGATCCTCGTAATCTTTCTCCCATTGTTCAATATCAACTCTCAGATCATCTCTTTCAACCACGATAGCATCATAAGAAGCTTGTAAAGGGGCAAGAGATCTTTCCAGAAACTTAATCTTGTTTGAAGATTCACGGAGGTCTTCTTGGGTCTGAGTAAGTGATTGCACAAGTTAACCAGCATAAGCCTCCATCTTGTCCAACAAAACCTTCAAGCTTCTTATCTCCTCAGTAGCATGGGAAAGCTGCTCCGCAAAGGAAGACTCCAGGATGTTTTTATCCTTGCCTGCTTGACTTGATGAAGCCTTCTCGATGGCCAATTCCGCTGCAATTACTCTAACCTGCTGCTCTAAGGTGAACTTTTCCTCTTTTACTGTCACGACCCAAAATCCCTAAGGTCGTGATGGCGCCGTACACAAAGTCAGGCAAGCCAAAACATTAATTAATTGAAATAACTTTCCAGTTTTAATATTTGCAAAATCGTTACCTTTTCTTGAATTTCATAACTAAATACATAAATTTTAGTAAACTTAAATACGACATCACATCAATTCAGTTTAATGAAATAAATCTCAACACGTCCCCAGAACCCAGTGTCACAAGTACATGAGCAACTTCTAAGAATTTCATAAACATTACAAAGCCTGTCTGAAATACAACTTGACAAGGAAACTTAAAATGAAATAGATGCAGTATGAAGGTGACTCTGTCAGTTGCGGATCGCCTCTAGAAGATGCAACTCGCCTAAGTCTCGGAATCATCCACATTAGCTATGAAAGTACCTGTGCAATAAGAAGCACATCAAGCTTAGCATGATTACAAAAACAATGTGTACTCAGTAAGTCGCCAGCCTAACCTCAGACCGGTAGTGACGAGAAGTCAAATTAGACACTTACTAGGGTTCGACAATATAATATATGACATAATATGATGAAATACAGCAGGCATGTAAGATAGTGAGCAACGAGTACATATCAAGTATAGAAATCTAGGTAATCACTGAGAATAAACAACAATGTACACTTTCCGTTTTCCCAAATACAAGTCAAGACAATACCATCAGAATACTACCAAATACTCATGCGCACACAAGGGTAAGACAACCGGCCGGAGTCATAAGATAGTCAACCTCTCTATGCACTGCCGAAGGATCGATCGGCACGTCTCAAAAGTTCATCTCTCAATCTCTCTACACACTGCCGGATGATCGATCGGCCCGTCCCAAAAGTGCGACTCCCAATCTCTCTATGCACTGCCGAAGGATCGATCGGCCCATGCCAAAAGTGCATCTCTCAATATAATAATCCTCTTTGTGCACTGCCGAGGGATCGACCGGCCCGTCCCAAAAGTGCACCTCTCAATATATTATGGCTAGCCTGCTCGCGAATCATACATGCGACTCAGGTGCTCATAAGAATACATACACAAATACAGGGTCTCCTTGCTCGCGAATCATTAGAGCGACTCAGGCACCCAAAGTTACACATATCCACAAAATAAACTCATATTTTTATCAAGAAAACTATTTTTCTCATGAAAGTGGTAAAATCTTTATTAAAATAAATATGCAATATAGGTTTTGAAATCTTTGTTTTGAAACTCATTTGTCAAGTTAAATGCTATTCCTCGATACCACCTAGTCCAGGTACACATATATTCACAGCGGAAATAAATTCTCTTTTTAGAAGATTAACAATATGAACTCTAGCTTTCTTTTCAACATTTAATTACGTTTTCGGTCATATTAGCAGTTCAATACTACAGGAAGCGTCACATGTACACACATAAAGTATGCTGGTGGGTCCTAGGCTACCCAGACATGGGAGAATAGTAGCTACGCACGGACTCCCGTCAACTCGTGTGTACGTAGCCCCTGAAGATAATAACATGTATTTAATTCACCTAGGGGGGCGATTCCCCCTCACAAAGTTAGAAAGGAGACTTACCTCGCTCCGAAATTCCAACACCGGCTTTCAAGCACTTCCGATGACTCCAACGGAAGAATAACACTCCGAAACTACCACATAAATGACGAAGCAATGAAAATTCATCCTATTACTCACAACAAATTGATATTATATACTTTCCCCACCTCACTCACTGAAATGACCAAAATGCCGTCAGGCCCACGTGTCCGGGATCTGAAATTTCTCGAAGGAACATTCTACCCATAGCCTTACTAACTCAAATATATATTTTTTCTCAAATATTCATGCTCAATTTGTTGATAAAATCAAATTTAACAAATTTTAGGTTTCTTTCAAATTTTCCTCAATTTTTTCCCCAATTCCCACATCAAAACCATGCAATAATTTTGTATTAATCTTAGAAATGGGTAGAATCCTCTTACCTCTGAATCTTGATGAAATCCCTCTTGAAAAGCTCTCCAAATTTATCCATAGCTTTTGAAAAAAGAAAGAGAATTGCCAAAAATCCTGTTTTAAACAACACTTCCCAGATCTTTCCTCTACGCGATTGCGAGAATTTCTTCGCGATCGGGTAGGCCAACTAGCAGCCCTCCAAATTCCTTCTCCGCGATCGCAGCTCCCCGCATGCGATCACACAAGCCTTCCCAGCCCTTCACCGCGATCGCACACCAGCACCCGCGATTGTGTAGGCCAAAATCTTCACCCCTCAATTTTTTCTCCGTGATAGCACAACTAAGGCTGCGATCGCATAGGACACCAGCAGCACCAGAAACCAGCAACAACAAATCACTCTGAAATGACCCGAAACCACCCCAAAACACGCCCGAGACCCCCAGGACTCCGTCAAAACACACGACTCAGTCCCATAACATGACACGGACTTGCTCGAGCCCTTAAATCACATCAAAAAACGCTGAAATCATGTATCACACTCAAATCCAATTCTTTAAGAACTTAGAATTTCAAACTTCTTCATCCGATGCCGAAACATATCAAATCACGTCCGATTGACCTCAAATGTTTTGCATAAGTCATGTTCAACATTACGGACCTGCTCCAACTTCCGGAATCGCATTCCAACCTTGATATCAAAACTTCCACTTCAAGCCGGATTTTCCAAAAACCTTCAAATTTTCTTTCTTTAGCCAAATGACTCCAAAATGACCTACGGACATCCAAATTCACTTCCGATCCCGCTCCCAATTCCAGAATCACCATACGGAGTTATTCCCAGACTCGGAATCCCAAAAGGACATCAATCCCACTGATATGCACTTCAAGCCCAAATTCATGAAATCCTTCTAAAATGCTAACTTTCACAATATACGCCGAAATGCTCCCGGGTTATCCAAAACCCAATTCGGGCATACACCCAAGTCCGAAATCATCATACGAACCTACTGGAACCTTCAAACCATGATTCGGAGATCGTTTACTCAAAATTACAATCTTAGTTGTTTTCTCCAACTTACGGTTTCTGAAATGGGAATTTCCTTTCCAAATCAATTCTAAACTTCCTGGAATTCAATTCCGACCACACCCAGGTCATAATACCTGAAACAGAGCTGATCAGGAATTCAAACCGCTGAACGATGCGCTAGATCTCAAAATGACCGGTCGGGTCGTCACATTCTCCCTCACTTAAACTGATGCTCGTCCTCGAACGTGCTAAGAATTTCTCTGGAGTTAACTGAAATCACTGTTCAACATCTCGATCACCTGCCCGTGCTACCACAACCCAGTCGAGCATAATAGCTTGATCAAATCTGGAGATTTCTTCTTTATCCATATAATAAGCTCATAACTCATTCAAACACCTGAAATTTCTCTAGTCGGGCCTAGTTTCAATATATATAAGCACTGCATCAACTAGCACTCAATATACCAGATCATAACTTCATACCCTTGCTGAATCGGCACCATGCACCGCATAACTCATCATCTGACAACAACAACGCTCCCTGAACCTTAATAGCCAAGGTCCACAATTCTGATGCTCCTGATGCACCTCATAGCAATTATACAGACATCCTGCTATAATGCTGGCGACACAACCACAACGTAGGAAATGTGCAGAAATTCACACTCAACTGTAGAGTTAACAGATCCTTGAGTACCTTATCTTGACTAGAATTGTCACTTTCATTATGAACTTGAATGATGGTATTTGTTCTTTATTATACACTTCACATAACCTCATCACACTAATCTTTGATCCGATAATCTCGTCTCACCTAGTATGAACTGCTCAAATAGCAAGTCACTCCAAACATAGCTAACAACCTCACATGATACCGCAATAGGCTATAACTCGAACATGATAATAATAAATGACTCAGGAAAGAACTATTCAGCTCACTCAACTAATATGAATTCTTACAAGAAAATAGGAAATAAAACACAAGAAAATAAATACATATTAACCTGTCTCATCATCACACTGTTGCGGCGTGCAACCCGATCCAAATAACACACCCGTGGCGGCGTGCCACCCGATCCTAATAACATACTTGTGGCGGCGTGCCACCTGATCCCAAATAACATCACCGTGGCGGCGTGCCACCCGATCCAAATAACATAAAACTCACGTAAGGAAATATATATACGGAGCTGATTTGCTCATTATTACCATTACTGAATATCCATTACAAGCACGCTAAGTGCATAATACCATCCCGGGGAGACTGATAAAGCCATAGGCTACAAAACTCAAACACAACTGAAGTGCAATATATATACATATACTCTGGATCTCAAGAGCTATCCTGCTCACATAACATCCCCGCTATGTGGGACCTCAAAACATAAGAAATTATCAAAGCCGTTTCAAAACTCACATGGCACAATCACAATAACACATGAATTCGACGAAGACAGAACAACAACTGTTGTTCTAATATCTTTCCATGAAAAGATCCTCTACTGAAAGGAACATGACTGGCTCACACGAAGCCCGTAATCATATATAAATCCATCCACAAACATCAAGCCACCTTTGCTCACACCAAACTTAGCTATTAGCTTTTACCTGGGTCCATATTAACCCTACCTTTTCTCATATTACACGAGAATAAACTTCATCACCGAGACTAACACCCCATCGTCCATAATCAACTGAACCGAACGCCCTCCAAGAATAAATCCTCAATTAGTCAATATTGCACTTCTTTATACTCGGTCCAAATCTGAATTCCAACAAGTGACTACATGTCACACTTACACAATCTTTTTGTGTTCATGCTTACACGACCTTCCACACGAGACAACAAGTCTGCACATCCATGATACCGACCGCACTAAGGCCGCAAAACACATCAAGAACCCATGACCAGGGTACAAAGACTTTTTCACCGAATATCAATCTCAGGCGTCACTGAAGATAACACCTGCTTACTCTGAACTTTCAAATCACTTTGCCTTGCTCTTCTGAGCTCATGACATCCTTATAAGCATCAGACCTAAATCTCGATTCCAGTTACATACTGCTTCCCGCACTTAACATACCAACATGAGGTAGCGCAAGACTTCCATCATACCTTTCGTACCACCAATAAGGTCAACACCTCATCATATAGAAACTTTCTACTTTACTCAATTCAAGAGTACCATCTCAACACACTAGTGAATTCCCATTATCAACAAAATCATGCAAATCTTAAGCAGTATTCAGTACCACCACAACCCTTCCGGGATCAACCTATACCTAAAAGGCCATAACACTCAAATGCTTCCTCATGAAATCCATTACGACGGCCGACAATCCACACACACCGGCACAAACCACGTGCATAACCAAATCACATCAAAGGAACCGATAACTGCCGCAAATGTGCCATTCCAACCATGGCTAATCAATATATCCCTTTTTAATCATCTTTAATTTCCTCAAGAACAATAACAACTTCCTTCAACCCATAGCAAACTCAACCCTCACTCATCTCGAGTAACCTTGATTCACGAGACCATGCTGCCCAAATCTGCAACCCGTCTCATACCCTTCTGATAATATTTTCGCCAATCCGAAGTCTATTTCTCCCACTCCTCCAATATTATCTTGCATGCTGAAACATATTAGGGAACATTCCAACCATCCTCTTTTTTCTCAGAAATTATTCTGCAAAATCTCGATTCTCGATCATACTGCTGCCTGAAATCCTTAATTGCCGCATTCGTAACTTTTGAACTCACTAGGACCGCTATTGAGAGTCACCCACTCTAACTGGCCCCGGATACAATCAACTCCAAGGCTCTCCTAGAACAGGGACACCTTTTTCATTGAAACACGTGACTTAGTCACAATCCTTACAACTCGCCAACACGCCAAAAATCCTCGACCCCATGCGAAGACAATCATACAACCCAACTGCAGATGGTGGGACTCCCCCACTTATCCCGAAGCTACTCCTTGCACCACTCTAGACCCTGCTGAGATATCCTCTAATAATACAATCTTGCTCAGCCAATCCGTCCAAATCTCCAAATTCCCTTGCTAGAACTCCCTAAACACTCGAATTCTCTAGCATCATTCACACATTCTAACTCCTACCGACTAGCCACTAGGACCCCTCACAGAACCTGCCAACCCCGCCATTGCTAACCTATCCCCAAAAGACAACCCACCAGTAGAAATCACCCGCCGACACCTCTCAACGACGCTGAAATGCACGCTCTCTATGACTTCAATACCCCATCATACGCCCTGCTTCATCTACCAACTTACTAGTTCGTCCGCTCCTCATGGACACCCATTAATGCGCGACAAATATCTTCAAATTCCAAGTTGTGTTGTCGCTCCCCCACTTTTCGACTGCTTGACTTCCGCTTCTTACACCTGGCCTCGTAGAAATGGAACCACCGCCTAGCCTCATAACAAGATCATTCTTTTACAACCGCATTCTTCGATACTTCCTCTCAATACTTTGAACCCACGCACCCGAAGGAACCATAGCACCAACAATCCTAACACATTACATTCGATCAACAACGACGACTACATGTCACAGGTGCATATCCCATCTCACTTGAAGACACCCAGTCTTACTACCTTCCCAACCGAGCCATTCATACACCAAATGCCTTCCCTCTACCAGGGCAAAAGCACTGAAATCTCCAAATCATACTTTGAGAAGACCTCCCTTCAAACCATTCATCTTCCACAACATACGGGCAAACGTTCAATCATCATATCAACACCGCGCGATAATAAATTGCAACCATCATCACTACCCGAGCACGGTCTTAAGGCTCCCAAAACCACAGATACCGAGCTGAAACAATACATTACCCTTTCACAGGGTCATAACAACAACCACAACCATTTACACATGGAAGCATCTCGAATTATATTCGTAGCACCATTTTCATTCCTTAAATTCTTGATCCATGGCAAGAACTTCGCGACGCGTAAGATTGGGTAGAAATGAACATAGGCATAAGCTTCAAAGGAATCAACTCGCAAGATGAAGAATCAAGAAGGGAAGTACTCCTAACAGCCCTGTAGCCTCTCAAAGATAAGTACAGACGTCTCTGTACCGATCCGCAAGATTATACTAGACTTGCTCATGACGCGGAAGACCTACAGGAACCTAGCGCTCTGATACCACGTTGTCACAACCCAAAATCTCTAAGGTCATGATGGCACTGGACACAAGGTCAGGCAAGCCAAAACATTAATTAATTGAAATAACTTTCCAGTTTTAACATTTGCGAAATTGTTACCTTTTCTTGCATTTCATAATCAAATAAATAAATTTTAGTAAACTTAAATACGACAGCACATCAGTTCAGTTTAATGAAATAAATCCCAACAAGTCCCCAAAACCCAGTGTCACAAGTTCATGAGCAACTTTTAAGAATTTCATAAATATTAAAAAGCATGTCCGAAATACAACTGGACAAGGAAATTTAAAACGAAATAGATGCAGTGTGAAGGCGACTCTGTCGGCTGCGGATCACCTCCAGAAGATGCAGCTCGCCTAAGTCTCATAATACTCCACATTAGCTATGAAAGTACATGTGCAATAAGATGCACAACAAGCATAGCATGAGTACAAAAATAACGTGTGCTCAGTAATTCGCCCGCCTTACCTCAGAGAGGTAGTGACGAGAGGTCAAATTAGACACTTAACAGGGTCCGACAATATAATATATGACATAATATGATTAAATATAGTAGACATGTAAGAAAGTGAGCAACGAGTACATATCAAGTACAGAAATCCAGGTAATCACTGAAAATAAACAACAATATACAGTTTCCCTTTTCCCAAATACAAGTCAAGCCAATACCAACAGAATAGTACCAAATAGTCATGCGCACACAAGGGTAAGACAACCAACCGGAGTCATAAGATAGTTAACCTCTATATGCACTGCCGAAGGATCGATCAGCCCGTCCCAAAAGTGCATCTCTCAATCTCTCTACGAACTTTCGAAGGATCGATCGGCTTGTCCCAAAAGTGCGGCTCTCAATTTCTCTATGCACTCCGAAGGATCAATCAGCCCGTCCCAAAAGTGCATCTCTCAATATAATAATCTTCTTTGTGCACTGCCGAGGGATCGACTGGCCCGTCCCAAAAGTGCACCTCTCAATATAATATGGCTAGCCTGCTTGCGAATCATACATGTGACTCAGGTGCTCATAAGAATACATACAAAAATACAGGGTCTTCCTGCTCGTGAATCATTCAAGCGACTCAGGCCCCCAAAGTTATACATATCCACAAAATAAACTCATTTTTTTATCAAGAAAACCGTTTTTCTCAGGAAAGTGGTAAAATCTTTATTAAAAGAAATATGCAATATAGGTTTTGAAATCTTTGTTTTGAAACTCATTTGTTAAGTTAAATGGTATTCCCCGATACCACCTAGTCCCGGTACACATATATTCACAGCGGAAACAAATTCTCTTTTTAGAAGATTAACAATATGAACTCTAGCTTTCTTTTAAACATTGAATTACGTTTTCGATCATATTAGCAGTTCAATACTACAGGCAGGGTTCTAGGCTACCTGGACATGGCATAATAGTATCTACGCACGGACTACCGTCACCTCGTGCGTACGTAGCCCCCGAATATAATAACATGTATTTAATTCACCTAGTGGGACGATTACCCCTCACAAAGTTAGAAAGGACACTTACCTCGCTCCGAAATTCGAACACCAGCTTCCAAGCTCTTCTGATGACTCCAACGGACCCATAACGCTCCGAAACTACCACATAAATGACGAAGCAATGGAAATTCGTCCTAATACTCACAACAAATTCAGATTATATACGTTCCCAACCCCACTCAGTGAAATGACCAAAAGGCCCTCGGGCCCACGTGCACGGAATCAGAAATTTCTCGAAGGCACATTCTACCAATAGCCTTACTAACTCAAATACATAATTTTTGTCAAATATTCATGCTCAATTCGTTGCTAAAATCAAATTTACCAAATTTTAGGTATCTTTCAAATTTTCCTCAAAATTTTCCCCAATTCCTACATCAAAACAATGCAATAATTTTGTATTAATCTTAGAAATGGGTAGAATCCTCTCACCTCTGAAGCTTGATGAAATCCCTCTTGAATATCTCTCCAAATTCGTCCATAGCTTTTGAAAAATGAAAGAGAATTGCCAAAAGTCCCGTTTTAAACAACACTGCCCTGATCTTTCCTCTCCGAGATCGAGGGAATGCCTTCGCTATCGCGTAGGCCAACCAGCAACCCTCAAAATTCCTTCTCCGCGGTTGCAGCTCCCCGCATGTTATCGCACAAGCCCGCCCAACCCTTCACCGCGATCGCACACTAGCACCCGCGATCGCATAGGCCAAAATCTTCGCCCCTCATTTTTTTCTCCGCTATCGCACAGCTAAGGCTGCGATCGCATAGGACACCAGCAGCACCAGAAACCAGCAGCAGCAAATCACTCTGAAATAACTCGAAACCACCCCGAAACATACCCAAGACCCTTGGGACCCCGTCCAAACACACGACTCAGTCCCATAACATGGCACAGACTTGCTCTAGCCCTCAAATCACATCAAACAAACGCCGAAATCATGAATCGCACTCAAATCCAATTCTTTAAGAACTTAGAATTTAAAACTTCTTCATCTGATGCCGAAACCTATCAAATCACGTCCGATTGACCTCAAATTTTGCACAAAAGTCATATTCAACATTACGGACCTGCTCCAACTTCCGGAACCGCATTCTGACCTTGATATCAAAACTTCCACTTCCGGCCGGAGTTTCCAAAAACCTTCAAATTTTCTTTCTTTAGCCAAATGACTCCAAAATGACCTACGGACATCAAAATTCACTTCAAATCGTGCTCCCAATTCCAGAATCACCATATAGATCTATTCCAAGACTCGGAATCCCAAACGGACATCAATCTCACTGATATGCGCTTCAAGCCCAAATTCATGAAATCCTTCTAAAATGCTAACTTTCACAATATACGCCGAAACGCTCCCGGGTTATCCAAAACCCAATCCGGACATACACCCAAGTCCGAAATCATCATACGAACCTGGTGGAACCTTCAAACCCTGATTTGGAGATCTTTTAGTCAAAATTCCAATCATAGTTGTATTCTCCAACTTAAGGCTTCTGAAATGGGAAATTCCTTTCCAAATCAATTCTAAACTTCCTGAAATTCAATTCCGACCACACCCATGTGTCATAATACCTGAAACGGAGCTGCTCACGACTTCAAACTACTGAACGACGCGCTAGAGCTCAAAACCACTGGTCGAGTCGTCAGATCTACTACTTCCATATCAAGTTGTAAGTTGTTAAATTATTCCTTCCAGTTATCAGCCTCGGTATGGTTTTCCTTCATTAACTGATCTGTATGTACGATCCTTTTCATCAACTCTGTACCAATGAGATTGATCTACACAAAAAAAAGGGAAAATTAGATACGACAAAGACTGGTGGTAAGAAGAAATAACAGGAAGGATACCTTCAAAGATGAGTGTAAAATATCATTCTTCCATGTTAAGGAGATATGACTTTCCAATTTTGACTTTTCAACCGGGCCAATCAAAGGCTTCAACCACACATCCGCCTGGCCTGATTTCTTAAAGAGGCTACCTTCCGTAGGAACCTCGATCATAATTCGCTTCATCTCCCAATTGCTAGAAGACCCTACTTCAATAACAGAAGGCACAGTAGTAAGGGTAGATTAAGGAGCCACGGGTGGCACAGACGGGGAAGCAGAAACAACAACAGGCGTGGCAGACTAAAGTTCCACCGGAGCAGAAGGAGGAAAGATGGCAAGAGGCGTCTCCTCTAAAATTGAGCCAAAACCTTGATGGAACAATTGCTCAAATGACTCAGTGGCTGCAGAAGAAGTTTCCTCCTTAGGGTATGTAGGGGTAGAATGATCGGGCTCAAGCATGGAAGATGGACCAGTAAGGGGAGCATATTCTTCATCAGACATGACTCTTCTTCTTGCTCGTGGCCTACAAACCAACGAGCTTTCCTCCTTCTCATTCTCATCTTCTAAGGTTTGAGTCCTATACACTTTCCTTTTTGACGAAGAAGAATTTAAGATAATTTCTTGAGCCTTGGCCAAAGAGAGCTTCAAAGAAGTTATAGCAACAACGGTGACACCATGAGTGTGAAACCCTAACAAACAAAAGGTATTAGAAAACCTACCATGGGTTTTTACTTTCCAACCAAACCTTGTAGAAAAGGTATTTCCAAGAACATTCTTCCATTGAAGCGATAAAAAAAAAATTTTCTACCCAACTATTGAATTCAAAAATCTCCTCGACATTTTCCAAGGTTGCTAAAAGAAAAGACAAAAAAAGCCACGGTACTGAACATCTATCAAGAATAAGGAAATAAGTGAGTAAAGAAAAACTTACGTGTAAAGTTCCACTTTTCAGGGAAGGGTAAATTTTCTTCACCTACTAATCCACTTGTAGAGGCAGCAACAAACCTGGCATACGTACCTCAATCTTTATCATCATCAGGATTGACTAAAACTTTCTTACTCCTAGCCACAAGAGTAAATAATTCTTGGTGGAATAACTTGGGAGAGTAGACGTGAATAAGATGATAAAAGGTAAAAGGAAGTGAATCTAAGTTAGCCAAATATCTTAGGCATGCTACTGTCCTCTAGAAGATAGGACCGATTTGTCCCAAACACACGTTAAAAATTGACAAAACTCTATAATGACTGGGTCGATGAAGGCCTGAAACCCAAAGTAAAAGGGTAGGTATATATAAAAGAATAGCTTGCTTTGTAAGAATTTATACTTTGATTTTCATTGGGGACCAAGACCGGAAAATCAAATTTCCAATAACAGTCTTTGCGCACAAGAGGAATCAAACCCTTAGTAATTTGAGTAGGGTAAAGATCAACGCGATCATGAGACGTGATCGAAAAAAGTTGTTTTCTTATGGATTCACTATCATTTATGAAAGAAAATTCAGTGGGTACAATCTCATCTACCTCTGGTTCGCA
Organism: Nicotiana paniculata; assembly: GCA_005239505.1. NCBI lineage: Eukaryota > Viridiplantae > Streptophyta > Magnoliopsida > Solanales > Solanaceae > Nicotiana > Nicotiana paniculata. The sequence goes on from ML367695.1 coordinate 160,554, forward strand.
AAGTGGTTCACTGGACTCTCTACTCTTAGAAGAAGATCTAGAAGTGCTAGCCCTAGAAGAAGATGGAGTAACAATAACCCTAGAAGTTGGTGGGGGAGTAATGCTACTTTGGGAAGAAGAAGATCCTCTAGAAGGTGTTGAGCCCAAACTCGTTAATCTACCACCCCTCCTACTCTGGATCGGAGCAGAAGAAGGAGAAAGTTCATTGACTATTTTTTTTTTTTGGGGTCTTGGTTTAAAGAAGACTATCTGCATGAAAGAAGGACTTGCAAGCAACAAAAGAAAGTTAGAAGCTTTTCGTAGAAGCAAAGGCAAAAATGGGTATTTATACACGAAGGCAACCGTCAAAAAATGGAAAGATACTGATGTGAAAGTCATTATTAAAATTGTCACTTCATGACTGATGTAGCCGCAAAAAACTATTTAGTGCGCTGATGAATTGCAGAACCAATCCGGAATCACCATGTGGCACATGCATTTAATAAGAAGTGACAAGCGAAGCGTACATTTAGAGACAGATGCAATGACATGAGTAGAACGTTGGCAAAAAATTCCCACCATAAATGTGTATCCACTTACCAAATATTCAATTGATAAGTAAATGGTAAGTGGGGGGACTATATGTATTGGTAAAAAATAGACATTACACGTGTAATGTACTAGAAGACAAAGCAGTATACGTGGAACAATGGAAGGGCGACAGCTGGATGAAAGCTTGGAAAGAGGTACGGAGCAAAGAGGTACAAGGTAAACACCCACGAGATAATTAGAAGCGGAAGCTCCAGTCTAAGCGAGAAATTGAGGAGACACGGTTAGAATGAACCAGGGCAGAATAAAGGGCAGATTCATCGATCTTCAATCAATGAGCTAAACGTTATAGAATCTTCACACAACAGTTACGATTACCTATTGTAACGTTACATTAATGATATAAATATTCATTAATGCTCAACCATTAAGAAGAGTAGATGTTATATTAAGAAATTCCCTATAAAAGGGAGTAATCTCACTTGTATGGACATGTTCGAACCACTACTGAAATATACTTACTTTTATGTGATCTTATTGCTTTCTTATTTACAAGTTTAATTCTTATTATACGGTTATCAAAAGCCCGAGTACTTCTTAAAATAACTCTGACAAATAATCTAACTCTTTGGTAAAACAAATATCACGGAATCGGGCTGCGCGCGCGCAACATGTTTTACATATTTATGATATATGAGAGGTCACGGGTCTGATTGATTATGCCACGAGATGGATTGTTATTGCACTTGAGTTGTAGGAGACCCTCTGGAGTCTGTACAACCCCCAGTGAGTGCAGGTACCTACTGAGTGCGAGTGCTGGATGCCGAGTGACGAGTGATTAGGAGGCATGAGTGGTTATGAGCTTGCCCGAGGGGCTGATTATGAGTGATTGTGAGGTTGCCTGCGGGGCTGATTCTGAGTGATATTATGCCCGAGGGGAGATTTACGATACATGTTTATGTCCGAGAGGTTATTTATGATTTGCATCACTTTTACTTTAAACTGCATTTTACCTTTGTGGGAACTATTGGAAAGATATCGTTAAATGACTTTTACTGAAATTGGACATTTAAGAGAGATGATTGACCTATATACTATTTTGGAAGGCAGACTATATTTACTTTTATTTTCATGACATGGATTTATGTGTTTCTTACTACTCAGTCTTTATTTACTATTTTTAGTTACTGAGTTAGCGTACTCACATTACTCCCTGCACCTTGTGTGCAGATCGAGGTATTGCTGGACGTACTAGTGAGTGTTGTTTTCATTCGCCGCGGATATTTTGGAGTTAGTAAGGTAGTTGCACGGTGATCGCAGCCCTGCTTTTCTCCCTCCTGTCTTCCTATAGATTATTGTTAGTTTCTTCCCAGTCGGTATATGTCCTAGTGTTATCGGACGGTCCTTTGTAGATGCTCATGGCTAGTGACACCCCAATGTCGGGCTTTCCCTGCACTGTTGTTTTGATCTAATTACTTATCACGACCCAAATTCCCAACCCTCGGGATCGTGATGACTCCTACCACCATACTTGCTAGGCAAGCCAATGTTAGAACTTAACTAAACTTTTCTATTAAAAGTTTACTTAAACACAATAGAACAATTTTAAATAAAAAGAAAATGTGATACTTTCCAATAAATGCAATCAGGAACAATATTTGATAAGATGAACGAACCACGAACTAATACTACATATATAGACATATATATATCTCTATTTTGAAAGAAGTAAAACAGTAAATAGCTAATAAGGAGAAGACTCCAGGAATCTGCAGATACCAACAGATCTACCTCGTGTCCCGAACAAATGACCAGCTGCTACTCGATAATCAATTCTAGCCGAAATCAGGATCTGCAAAAGAAGTGTAGAGTGCAGTATCAGTACAACTGACCCCTTGTACTGGTAAGTGCCGAGCCTAACCTCGACGAAGTAATGACGAAGCTACGGTGGGGCATTTATAATATAACCTGAATACATTGCATAATAAAACAAGAAGGAAATACTAAACTAAATAAACAATAATTTGCACTAATATATAAAATAACTCAGTCACCTTTCCAGGTCTCAGCTATAACCAATTCTTACTAAAATTTCCAAATTTCCAATTTAAATCAGAGTAGAAAAAAGAGAGTATGAAAACCTTTAAATAAAACAGAGAGTTTTCCAATCTTTATAAAAAATTATTAAAACATAAATGTCCTCCCTTATTGCTCCTTGTTGCGGCGCTGTCAAGACCAAAATTTCCCTCTGTTGGGTATCGTGATGGCACCTAGTCTTAGGGACTAGGTAAGCCTAACATTTTCAATGAACAACAACAATAATAAAGGAATTTTAAAAACTTCGAAATAGAATTCTTGATAGAGTTTACAATTTTACAAGTCATAAGCTCTACGAAACCTTTCTATCAAATCTAAATACAATTGTCTAAGAATAAGTAAGTACAATTGAATAGAAATAAAATAGGAAGGTGATCTTGTTTGGGGGCTACATACGCACCAAGTGACGAGAGTCCATACGTAGTGGCTATTACTGCTTCGTCCGGGTAGTTAGGACACATCATGTTCATTGTTTTTCCCTGTTGTAGCCTAAATATGACTTGTATTCTTGTATTATTGGTATTGTTGTCTTTGAACGTTGTGATACTTGGCTTGATTTAAGTGTGATAAGAATAATCACAGGATGGGATGGCATCGGGTCGTACGCCACGACAGAGTGATGATTGATTATATTGTGGGATCGGGTCGTACACCACAGCAGAGTGATGGGAGATTATATTATGGGAGCGGTCCATACGCCAAGACGAGATTTAGACTACATGATGGAATCGGGCCGTATGCCACGGCGAGGATTATAGGATGGGATCGGGCCGTACGGCACGACGAATACCAACATTTGGCGAATTTTGGATTGTTATTTGATGTCTAATATCGATGTACATGGTTATTTGTCTTACATGCCTATTGTTTTCCTCACATCTTGCTTACTTTATTACTGTTGGACATTAGTGAGTATCGAGTCGACTTCTCGTCACTACTTCTTCGAGATTAGGCAGGATACTCACTGGGTACATATTTATGTATGTACTCATGCTGCACTTTCCTTTCTTCTATACTTGACTGTACAGGTCCGGAGGTTGGTACGTTTGATCATCAGTCTGGTGCTAGATATTGACCGGGGTTGGTGATACTTCACGGTGAGCTGCTTTTCTGGCGATTTCTGGCAGCACCTTGGAGTTTCCTTTTGTTATTTTCCCCGTCTATTTCATTCAGACTATGGGATTGTATATATTTATATATTCTGCTGTATTCTAATAGTTTCCCGCGACACTCGTGACACTAGTTCCTGGCACACACGTGCGTACATTTTGGGACTTTGGGTTGCATTTTTATACATATGCTTATCTTTTGACTCACGTATCAGATGTTTTATTTTCATGTCACCTGATAATATCATGTAAATAAATACTTAAAACTGGTAAAAGTTGGATTAATTAATCACATGGGAAGGGTAACACTTAGTAGAATTTATGTTGGCTTGCCTAACCCTGTTGTTGGGTGCCATCACGACCCGTGTGGGAAATTGGGTCGTGACAAAAATGGTGAAACCCCCAATTTTGGAAACTTATAATCTTCCCAGGATTTAAAGTATCATGATCGCGGGGATCGAGGCGCGACCGCGTAGAATGAAAATAAAGCTGGCTTAAGATGCTCTACGTGATCGCAGAACAGCTTATGCAATCGTGTATAAGGAGTAAGTTGGCTTCTGCGATCGGGGACCAACTATTGCAATCGCAGTGAAGGAAATTAATGGGCGAGTCAGACATTCTATGCGATCGCGGATCCTTCTATGGGATAGCATAGAAGGAAACCAAATGACAGTTTTTCAGCGGTTCAAAAAGGGAAATGGACCCGGAACCTATCCGAAACACACCCGAGGCCCCCTGGGACCCCGTCCAAATGCACAAACAAGTCTTATAACTTAAAACGGACTCGCTTGAGGTTCAAAATAACATAAAATAACACTAAAACGACGACTCAAACCAAAAATCAATGAAATTTCTCAAAACTTCTTAAAACATCAATTTTTGCATTTAAGGTCCGAATCACGTCAAACTAAGTCAGTTTATTACACAGATAGCACATATAAGACATATTGAACCTGTACCAGGCTCTGAATCCATGATACGGGCCCGATATCACATGTTTCACCACAAATTTTATTTTCAAAAACCTTTATATTTTTCAGAATATAATTTTCTTTAATAATTAATTTTTCGGGCTTGGGACCTTGGAATTCGATTCCGGGCATATGCCCAAGTCCCATATTTTTCTGCGGACCCTCCGGGACCGTCAAATCATGGTTCCGGGTCCGTTTACAAAAAACATTGACTGAAGTCAACTTTATTCAAATTTCTAATACAAAATTATCATTTTTATCAATTTTCCACATAAAGGTTTCCCGGCTACACGCTCGGGATCTGCATGTAAATCGAGGTAAGATAGAAGGAGATTTTCACGACCACAAAATACAAAATTAGCTAGAAATATACGGGATGACCCTTTTGGGTCATCACAATCTCGCCCTCGTAAACAAACGTTCGTCCTCGAACGTGCTAAGATTCACCTTGAACTCATCCAATCCCCGATTGCACATTTCCAACACACAACTGCGGGTGATCCCACATCACCCCAACCTACATAAGCCTGATGACACCATCACATCTGCCATATATCCTTCTTATCATCATCGATAAGCCTCATACCTCAATTCCTTACTTTCTACTCATTTAAAAAAGACTTGATTCTAAATCCATATCCGGCATTAGCCTCAACCAGCTGCATCAACTCAGGTCTACGCCCACAAGGCACGACCACACAACATAGCACATCACACATAGGCCCAATAGCACTTTTGATCATAATAACTGCCCAAAATCAACTCAGCATTGGCAATTTATCCCACATATGAAAAAAATCAGTTTCCAAATCCCATAATAATGATAATGATGCAATAAACACAAAGACCTCATCATTAGACACCTGAATCACTGAGTCACAGCTAACACCACCGGGCACACATCCCGCAAACTGAACTAGACAAGCGCATAACGAAATGGCTGAGTATGAAAGATAGAAACATATAAAGGTACTACCAAACAAGACCATAGACATGACTCTCTATCAATACTGACTTACCAAAATCCATATAACAATGAAGAAGCAAAGCCTATGAACAAATCACAAGGATTCCATCCTGATAAAAATTCCACCGCGGTACTCATCCCGGTCCAAACATATGAAATCACAAAGAATCGCGAGGTTCTCACCCTCAAGGCTAGGTCACATGCCGAATATATATCATATCAATAGAATTTTCTCCCTTAAATCATCTCAGCTGATAAAAATCATAACGCTAGTTGATCTCACATCTCGATGGAGTATCAAATCACAACTCAAAAGCAAAATACTCAGGAGAATCATATAAAGCCTACCACAAATGACGACATGGACTCACTTCCAGTTTCACCACTAGCAAGGATGAATAAAACAATGATAGACATAGCTACTACTCATAGAATCTCCCAACAGGATCAAGTACCAAAATAGAGGGCAACACGTGAAACTCACTCATAAATGGGACAACAAATAAGGAAAACTCGTCCCGACCGACAGAGGTATAGTGAAATACAATGGTACCCCACTTTAGCACATCAAGACATACCTGGGTGATAATATTTGGCACAACAGCCTCTAGCCTACTATATGCAACACATGAACGGGTCGGGCCTCCCCCTCCTAGGCGCCGTCTATCCACCTGAATACCTTGTTATAACTCTCCTACCTGAATCCTGGAACAATCTCTCACCATGTGGATAACATCTCCACACTGAAAACGATCTCTCTGCCTATGTGGCTGTGGAAAACACACAATACAGATCCTCCGAGACCCATGAGTACCTGAAAAATCTCCCATGCGAAGTTGGTAATGCAACTGAACTGGTTGACCCAAAATTCTCTACCATGCTTGAGTCCCTCAATGAATCTACGGTCTCGCCTCCTAACTAAAGCAATCAAGTGAGGTGTATATCTAGCCAACTCACTGAATCCAACGGCATACTCCAATAGTGACATAGCGCCCTAACACAACTGCTCAAACTCCGCGTGTCGTACATCCCGAAGGAACTGAGATGCAACTCTCTCAAAGAATCTCTGAAATACTAAATCCATGCTAGTGAAGCTAACTCGGCTAGGTTACCCCAACTCATATGACGCCACCACTGATCAATCCACTACTATGAATCTGCGATGTGACAAAAGCAATCCCGCTCATCTCCACAACACCCGAAATACAAAGAATATAGTGAAACTCCCCTAGTAAAAACTAGGGCCGCCAATCCACTAAAATATAGAAGGGTGGTACTTCCCGTACCTCTCAAGTCCAAGGTATTCTTCCTCCGATGCTACTGCCCTAACCACGGGCTGAACTGAAATAACATGTAGTGCTGACATGGCAACTGGAACCTAGCCAATATGATCTCACTGCTCTGTAGTGTAGACAGTGGCAGTCTGAACTCCTCCCCTGATCTGTGTAATAGCCAGTGAACTAGAATCTATCTCGCCTGAGTCAATGTACCAATTGTACTCAAAACTGAGCTCAGGTCTTCTGAAGTTCGGGGTAGCTACAGGCACCTCCAGTACCTGTCCCCCAACTAGGACTACTGGCGACTCCCCAACGGCTGCTCTGGTAGGCATCTTAACTACGACACGTGCTCCTCATTGACCTCTTTCTCTAACTCGTGTTACATTTGCTTCGGGGTAGCATCATATGGAACCGCTCTCGTGTCCTCACCATCGGTGAGAGAATGGAACGATAATTTCAAACTTCAAGATCAATGAACTCGCACAATAGGAATGAAGGAAGTGAAATGTTCCAGATAATTCCGTAGCCTCTCGAAGATAAGTACAGACGTCTCCGTACTGATCCGCAACACTCTACCAAACTCGCTTATGACTCGTACCACCTATGAACCTAGAGCTCTGATACCAACTTGTCACGACCCAAATTTCCCTCCATTGGCTATCATGATGGCACCTACTATTAGGCACTAGGTAAGCCTAACATTTCCACTAAACTACAACAATAATAAAGGAATTTTAAAAATTTCGAAATAGAATTCTTGACAGAGTTTACAATTTCCCAAAACCCGGTAAATACAAGTCATAATCTCTACGAAACCTTTCTATCAAATCTAAATACAACTGTCTAGGAATAAGTAAGTACAATTGAATAGAAATAAAACAGGAAGGTGACTCTGAAGCCTGCGAACGCAGCAACAGGTTACCTTGAGTCTCCTCAACAATTATATGCGCAGCTAACAACATCAATAACCTGAAGATGCACACAAAAATGTGCAGAAGTGTAGTATGAGCACACCGCACCGGTGCCCTGTAAGTATCAAGACTAACCTCGGTGAAACAGTGACGAGGACTAGTCAAGACACCACCGGTCTAATAAGTAAAAAGGCATAAATGTATAAAAGACCGAAACATAATATCTGTCTAAAGATTTTTCGATATAATTAACGATAGGATCGAATAATGCGGAAGGAAATTCAATAATTACGATCAACGGATGGCATGATATAAATACACAAAGAGAATGGAAAGAATGCAATCCAAATGGTGAGAATCACAACCCAATAAAAACACTAGCAACTCAGCAATGCATCAATTTATCTACGTCAGGCCTTAGCCAATAAACTCAATAAAACTTCTCAACCTTCGAGTGAAAACCTTTAAATCGTGAGTTCATTTGGAACGCTTTAAAGATATAATCAATTCAGAATAGAGAAATTTCTTCTTTGAAACATACTTTCTCTGAATGTATGCTTATATATTTTTAACAAAAGAAATATTAACAACAATCTCTTCAAAATACGTGGTGTTCAAATAAACTTTCCCAAATACTGCTCTTTCAAATATCATCAAAATACATGGTGTTCAAAATATATTTTCCCAAGTACTGCTCTTTCAAATATCATCAAATACGTGATGTTCACCCAAGTACTGCTCTTTCAAATATCATCAAAATACGTGAGGTTCAAATATATTTTCCCAAGTACTGCTCTTTCAAATATCATAGTTCTGCAAGACAAATGCTTTTCAAATATACTTTCGAAAATAAGTCCTTTAGACATAGCTTTTCCTGGAGATAATTGTTTTTCAGCTATACTTTTCAATATATATATTTTTATCTTTCAATCCAAATCTCATCAATCATAAAACTACCGAAACTCATTCCGCCACTCAGAATTTGTCATGCAACGCAGTACAGGGGGAAAGCTCCCCGATCTCTGTCAGTAGTCCCAACTTAAATATATGATGCAGTACAGGGGGAAAGCTCCCGGATCTCTGTCCGTAGTCCCAATTTTAACATGTAATGCAGTATAGGGGGAAAACTCTCGGATCTCTATCCGTAGTCCTAATTTAAATATGCGATGCAGTACAGAGGGAAAGCTCCCGGATCTCTGTCCGTAGTCCCAACTTAAATATGCAACGCAGTACAGGGGAAAAGCTCCTGGATCTCTGTCCGTAGTCCTAATTTAAATATGCAATGCAGCCATTGAGGAAGACCACCAGAATGCGACAGAAACAACATATATTGCCAGAACCGGCGCAAAGGAAACAAGGCCGAATACAAAGTGCGATGAGCAAATCAATACAAAGACTTAAATCACAAAAGTAGTAAAAACTCACTCATAATAAGTAGCCACTGAGAGGAATGCCAAGCACAAAGAGAGAACATCATAACGAGGGGAAGACAAGGAAAATATAGCAACGATTCTATACATTAAAGTGCGCAACCAAGAAACCAAATCATCTCGGCAAGGGAATCAGCTATAACCGATCTTACTTAGACAATTAGCTTCACCGAATAAACTCACTTTGAACAAATGCTCAGTAAATAGGCAACATCAAAGAATACCATCAACATGGATGGTCATCCAGGCAGTGTATGAAGAAAGATATGATATAGCGGTAGGAGAAAAAAAGTCTTCATTTAAGTAAAATAAGATCAAATAAGAAACAAGGAATACTAGTCACGTACTTCTAATCTGAGCAGGAAGAGATGAAACTAGGAATCAGGAATTCAGATATAGCAAGTGAAATTCATATACAGGGAACATAAGGATCTAAAATCCGTAAAGGGCAATCTATTTGCAAATAAGTTCGAGTACGCACTCGTCACCTCGCGTATGCAGACTACAATCAACATAGAAGACTCAATCCTAAGGGGTAGTTCCCCCACACAAGGTTAGGCAAGATACTTACCTCAAAGACGACAACCCGGTACTCAAAAATAGACTTCTCGGGCGGGAAGGCCTCCAGACGGCTCAAAATCAACTAAAAAAACTTCAAAATACATATAAAAACATATAAGGAACGATTCCGAATAATAAAGTTTCAATCTTTGCAAATTTGTAATAATCGACCCAAAAGTCGACCCCCGGGACCGCACCTCAGAACCCGACAAATTTTACAAATTTCGATTACCCATTCTGATACGAGTTCACCCATACTAAATTTATCCAATTCCAATAACATTTGGTCATTCAAATCATGAATTTTCATTTTTGAAGTTTTCTTTCAAAACCCACAATCCCCTCAACCTAAAACACAATTTAAATGATAATAACATGAACTAATTCATGAAATATATTTAATTCTAGTGGAAGAACACTTACCCATTCGATTTGTGTGAAAATCCCGTAAGGAATCGCCCAACACCGAGTTCTAAAAGTCAAAATAAGTTTAAAATGGTGAAACCCCCGATTTTGGAAACTTATAATCTGCCCAGGCTTTTAAAGCATCACGATCGCGGGGATCGAGGCGCGATTGCGTAGAAGGAAAATTAAGCTGGCTTAAAATGCTCTACGCAATCGCAGAATAGCTTATGCGATTGCGTATTAGGAGTAAGTTGGATTTTACGATCGCGGACCAACTATTGCGATCGCAGTGAAAGAAATTACTGGGCGAGTGAGACACTCTATGCGATCGCAGTGAAAGAAATTACTGGGCGAGTGAGACACTCTATGCGATCGCGGATCCTTCTATGCGATCGCATAGAAGAAAACCAGATGATAGTTTTCAGCAATTCAAAATAGGGAAAATGGACTCGGAATCTATCTGAAACACTCCCGAGGCCCCTCGGGAACCCGTCCAAATGCACAAACAAGTCTTATAACTTAGTACAGACTCTCTCGAGGTTCCAAATCACATAAAATAACACTAAAACGACGAATCCAAACAAAAACCAATGACATTTCTCAAAACTTCTTTAAACATCAATTTTTGCATTTAAGGTCCGAATCACGTCAAACTAAGTCCGTTTCTTACCAAATTTCTCAGATAGCACATATAAGACATATTGAACCTGTACCAGGCTCCTGAACCATGATACAGGACCAATATCATAGGTTTCACCTCAAATTTCATTTTCAAAAACCTTTATATTTTTCAGAAAACAATTTTCTTTAAAAATTCATTTCTCGGGCTTGGGACTTCGGAATTCGATTCCGGGCATACGCCCAAGTCCCATTTTTTCTACGGACCCTTCGGGACCGTCGAATCACGGCTCTGGGTCTGTTTACCAAAAAAGTCGACTGAAGTCAACTTTATTCAAATTTACAATACCAAATTATTATTTTTATCAATTTTTCACATAAAGGCTTCACGCCCACACGTTTGGGTTGCGCACGCAAATCGAGGTGAGATATAAGGAGCTTTTCACGACCTCGAAACACATAATTATCCAGAAATATACAGGATGACCCTTTTGGGTCATCACAGGTGCGCAACCCGCTCCCACCTGCCACCCTTATTGCTCCTCCCTATATATATCACCCTTATTTCTCCTGTTGCGGCATGCATCCCGATCCCACCTACCCACCTTATTACTCCTTCTTGCAGCATGCAACCCGTTCCCACCAGACAATCACATCTCTTTATTTATAAAAAAGATTTCACAATTTAGGTCAAAGCCTTTCACAATATTTATGTCTCAATAATTGTAAACAGCATGTCGCACTATTCATAAACTTCATCAATTATCATTTCACAACGAAACCAACCGGAAAATATCATAAAACTATCAACCAGCTCAACATTTTATGTACCATAATGAATCCAAGGGAACAACCAACACTTCCAAATACGTGAAACAATATTTAACAACAAGTTGATGAAAACATGTAGACATGGAGGCATCAAAATCATGAAGACAATCAAGACATGAATATAGTGAATTGGAACCGGGGAAGGGATCATGTTAAATAGATAATTTGGTGGTGCATAGATACTCATCACCTCACCTATACACCACACACATGAAATTTCACATAGCATTTAAGTTGGCGATTCCTATTCCATCAAGTCAAGGTTAAACAAAACACTTACCTCAATTTTACAAGAAACTCACTGCTTAAGAACAGCTTTTCCTTCAGAGTTTTCCTCTAACCCGCTCGAATCTAATCACAATTGGTTCAATATCATTAATTATTGCTAAAGGCATTAACTTCAATGAAAAATCATGAATTTCGTATGTTAGAGATCACTTACCAATGATTTGGAGAAGTTTGGGTCTTTGAAAAATCGTTTATGGAGGTTTAGGGTTTGAAAGAATTGAAAAGTGGGTGAAAATCCCATCTAAAATCAAACTTAATAGGCTGCGGTTATCGCAATTACAATCAGGGGTTCGCAATTGTGACCCCTTTGAAATTATGCGGCCTTCGAATTTGTGACACATATGTTGCACTTGCGACTTCTAGGGCCTTCGCAATTCCGGCCAACGTTTCGCATTTGCGAGGGTGGCCTTCCAGGACTTCTTCGCATTTGCGACAATATTGTCGCATTTCCCAGGCCTGCAGCCTGCAGCCTTTGCGAAGCTTGATCTTGCATTTGCGAGATCAGACGCCTGTGCAAAACACCATATGCACAGCTGAGTTCTCTTAAGTCTAAATCGCTCCGTAACCTACCCAAATCTCACTCGAGCCCTCGGAGCTCCAAACCAAACATACACGCAAGTCTAAAAATATCATACGAACCTGCTCGTGGGATTAAATAACAAAAATAACATCAAAAATATGAATTTAATCTCAAACTCATGATTTTCCTCGAGAACACTCTAATTTCACTATTTCTCAACCGGACGTCCGAATCACGTCAAATAAACTCCGGTTCTCACCAAATTTCAAAGATAGAACTTAAATATCATAACAAACTTGTACCGATCTCCGGAACCAAAATACAGGCCCGATACCAATGAGTTCACACATTAATTTATTTCTTTATTTCCTTTAAAAATTAGCAAAACAATTTTCTTCAAAAATTGATTTCTAAAGCTAGGGACCTCGAAATTCAATTTGGGGCATACGCCCAAGTCCCATATTTTACTGTGGACTTTCCGGGACCGTCGGAACACGGGTCCGGGTCTGTTTACTCAAATTGTTGACCAAAGTCAACTAAATGAAAATTCTAACTCCAATTTTTTTTTCCTCATACTTTAAGGCTAATGAGCCCCAAATGGAGTCTTAATTCTTAAGATGACCCTTTGGTCATCAAAATCTAAACCTCTAAAACAAACGTTCGTCCTCGAACGAACAAAGAAAATTACCTTAACTGGCAAACAAGTGGGGATATCTACTTTGCATGTCCGACTCGGACTCCTAAGTAGCTTCCTCAACAAACTGACCTTTTCACTACACTTGAACTGAAGGATAACTCTTTGACCTCAACTGACGAACATGCCGGTCTAAAATGGCTACCGGCTCCTCCTCATAAGTCAAATCCTTGTCCAATGAGACAGAACTGAAATCTAACACGTGGGACGGGTCACCATGATATTTTCGGAGCATAGACACATGGGATACCGGATGAACTGAGGATAACCCTGGAGGCAACGCAATTCTGTAAGCTACCTCCCCCACTCTCTCAAGAATCTCATATGGCCCGATATACCTAGGGCTCAACTTTCCCTTCTTCCCAAATATCATAACACCCTTCATGGGTGATACTTGGAGTAGTACCCTCTCTCCAACCATGAATTCCACATCACGAACTTTACGGTTGGCATAACTCTTTTGCCTAGACTGATCTGAACGAAGGCGATCCTGTATAACCTCGACCTTGTCCAAGGCCTCCTGAACTATGTCTGTAGCTAATAACCGAGCCTCTCCCAGCTAAAACTATCCAACTGGTTATCTACACTGTCTACCATACAATGCCTCATATGGAGCCATCTGAATGCTCGACTTATAGTTGTTATTATAGGAAAACTCCGTTAACGGCAAGAACTGATCCCAAGAACCTCCAAAGTCAATAACACAGGCGTGGGGCATATCCTCCAAGAGCTGAATAGTACGCTCGGACTGCCCGTCCATGTGAGGATGAAATGTTATGATCAACTTAACTCGAGTACCCAACTCACCCTGAACTTCCCTCCAAAAGTGCAAGGTAAACTACGTACCTCGATCAGAAATGATAGACACGGGCACACCGTGAAGGCAAACAATCTCTCGAATATATATCTATGCCAACGGCTCCGAAGTATAAGTACTTTCCACCGGAATGAAATGTGCTGATTTAGTCAGCCTATCTACAATAACCCAAACAGCGTCGAACTTCCTCTGAGTCCATGGGAGTACAACAACGAAGTCCATAGTGATACGATCCCACTTCCACTTAGGAATCTCTATCTGCTGGAGCAAACCACCGGGTCTATGATGTTCATATTTCACCTGCTGACAATTCAATCATCGAGCCACATAAGCAACAATATCCTTCTTTATTCTTCGCCACCAATAATGTTGCCGCAAGTCTTGGTACATGTTGGAAGCTCCCGAGTGAATAAAATACTTAGAACTCTGAGCCTCCTCAAGGATCAACTCACGAAGCCCATCAACATTAGGCACACGCACTCTACCGTGCATCCTCAAAACACCGTCACCTCTAACTGTAACCTGCTTGGCATTGCCGTGTCGATCTGTGTCCCTAAGGACCATCAAATGCGGGTCATCATCATGCCGATCTCTGATACTCTCAAATAAGGAAGACCGAGCGATTGTACAAGCAAGAACACGACTGCACAAAATATCCAACCTCACGAACTGATTAGCCAACATCTGAATATCTGAAGCTAACATCTCACAGATTGGAATGAATGCAAGGCTACCCATACTTACTGCCTTCTACTCAATGCATCGGCCACCACATTGGCCTTCCCCGGATGATACAATATCGTGATATCATCGTCTTTCAGTAGCTCTAACAATCTCTCCTGTCTCAAGTTAATATCTTTTTGCTCGAACAAGTACTGAAGGTTGCGATGATCCGTGTAAATATCACACGGCACACCATAAAGATAGTGCCTCCAAATCTTCAACGCGTGAACAATGGCTGCCAACTCCATGTCATGGACATGATAATTCTTCTCATGAATCTTTAACTGTCGAGATGCATATGCAATCACCATTCCCTCCTGCATCAATACCGCTCCTAACCCAACACGGGAGGCATCACAATATACCATGAAAGATCCTGAACCCAATGGTAACACCAACACCGGTGCTAAAGTCAAAGCAGCCTTGAGCTTCTTAAAGCTCGTCTCACATTCGCCCGGCAATTTAAATCGGCACCCTTCTGAGTCAATCTCGTCATGGGGGCCGATATAGATGAGAACCCTTCACAAAATAATGGTCGTAACCTGCCAAACCTAAGAAGCTCCTGATCTTCTTGGTTGAAGTGGATCTAGGCCAGTTCTTGATTGACTCTACCTTAGGATCTACCTGAATACCATCTACTGATATGATATGGCCCAAGAAAGCTACTGAATCTAACCAGAACTTGCACTTCAATTTTTTTTACATACAACTGACTATCCTTCAATGTCTGGAGTGCTATCCGAAGGTGCTGCTGATGCTCCTCCCGATTGAGGGAGTATATTAGAATATCATCATTGAACACAATTATGAAGGAATGCAAATAAGGCATAAAAACCCGATTCATCAAGTCCATAAATGCTACTGGGGCATTAGTCCAGCCAAAAGACATCGCCAGAAATTCATAGTGCCCATACCTCGTTCGAAAGGCTGTCTTAGGGACATCGGATGCCCTAATGTTCAATTGATGGTAGCCCGATCTCAAGTCAATTTTTGAAAACACCTTGGCACCCTGAAGCTGATCAAACAAAGCATAAATTCTCGGCAATGGATACTTATTCTTGATCGTAACTTTGTTCAACTGCCGGTAGTCTATACAAACCCTCATTGATCCATCCTTCTTTTTCACGAACAAAATTACCGCTCCCCAGGGTGAGACACTAGGTCTAATGAAGCCCTTATCAAGCAAGTATTGCAACTGTTCTTTGAATTCTTTCAATTCTGGTGGAGCCATCCGGTATGGAGGAATAGAAATGGGGTGAGTGCCTAGAGTTACATCAATGCAAAAAAAAAATCCCTATCAGGTGGCATCCCCAGCAGCTCTGCTGGAAACACCTCGGGAAACTCACGTACAATAGGCACCACATCTATGGAAGAAACCTCGGCAGTAGAATCACGAATATGAGCCAGATAAACTAAACACCCCTTCTCAACCATGCGACGAGTCTTGGTATAAGATATAACCTTGCTGGATGGATGACCAGGAGTCCCTTTCCACTCTAATCAAGAAAACCCTGGCAAAGTTAAAGTAATTGTCTTGGCGTGACAGTCCAAGATGGCATAATAAGGCGACAGCCGATCCATACCCAATATGACGTCAAATTCAACCTTGTCAAGAAGCAGAAGGTCCACACTGTTTCAAGACCCTCAATCACGACTACACACGAATGATACACATGATCTACCATAATAGCATCCCCCACGGGCATAGACACATAATAGGGACACTCAAGGAACGTGAGGCATAACCAAATACGAGGAAAAATAAGATGATACATAAGAGTTAGTAGAACACAGGTCAAACAGAACTGAAGCATATCTATTGCAAACATAAATGGTACATGTGATAACAGCATCGGCGGACTCCACCTCAAGTCTGGACAAAAATGCATACAAATCGGGGCGGGGCCACATCACCCTGAACCATGTCTCTGGGATGACCTCTGACGGGTGGACCTCCACCTTTAGTGGGCTGGCCTCCACCACTAGCGGGATGGCCTCCATATCTAACATCATGGCCTCTACCTCTAACTTCCTTAGCCCTACCCCTTGTTGGCTGGGCAGGTGGTGCTACATCTGGTGTCGGAACTATAGCATGAGAATTCTAGTACTGAGGCTGATTACCCAAAAATTTTGGACAAGCTCCCCAAATTTGCCCATACTCACCCCACTCATAACACCCATCCTGATACTGAGGCTGCCCTGACGAGCCGGCTGACCACGATAATAACTCTTAAGAGGAGGTGTTGGCTGATCAGGATAAGGCGAGTAAGAGCCACGACCACCTGAGGCACCGTGGGATGCATGTAGTGTAGACTAAAATAGATTGGAAGAATGGCCTCTACCCTGAGTTACCCCGCCTCCGGATGAGGCACCACTAAATCCACTGGAATGACGAGGTCTTTTATCAGAACTCTGACCTCCCAATCAAGAACCATCTCAACTCTCCTGGCCACATTGCCCGCATCCTGAAAAGAAATCTTTGTCCCTGTCTCCTTAGCCATCGGCAACCTGATGGGCTGAGAAAGTCCCTCAATAATCGCCTGACCCTCTTTGTGTGGGTAATAAAAGAATAGCATCGCGGGCCAAATTCTGAAAATGATTCTCATACTGGGTAACAGTTATGCTGCCTTGCTAAAGACGCTCAAACCGATGACGATTCTCCTCCCTGGTAGTGATAGGCAGAAACTTCTCCAAAAAGACATGCAAAAATTGATCCTAAGTTAAAGCAGGCGACCCAGCAGGTCTAGTCAACAAATAATCCCTCCACCATTTCTTGGTGGAACCAGTCATCTGAAAGGTAGCAAAATCGACCCAGTTGGTTTCCAAAATACCCATGTTGCGAAGAAACTCATGGCAGCTGTCAAGATATTCCTGAGGATCCTCTGAAATGGCACCACTAAGATGAACAGGGAATAGCTTGATGAACCTCTCCAATCTCCATAAAGCATCGGAGGATCGGCATTGTAGCGACTGGCTGAACTACCCCAACTGGATTGGATGTTGGGGTCTGAATCTGAGTAGTAGTCTGATCAGGAGTGTGGGTAACATGAGTCTGTACCCCTTCTCCAACCTGAGACACGGCTGCTACCACGGGGAGTGAGCCAGTCTGGGATACACTCTCTATAAGGTCCACCAATCGGACCAAAGCATCCTGAAGCACCGGAGTAGCAATAAACCCCTCTAGGACCTGAGTCGGTCCCGCTGGAACGTTCTGAGCTTCAACCCCCTCATCAACCTCTATCTGGGGTTCCGTAGCTGGGGCTGTTTCCTGAGCAATGGGATGAGTCTTGCCCCTGCCTCGGCCTCTATCCCTAGTAGGAGATGTTGCTGCTGCAGGACCTGATGGTTGGTCAGCGGAAGAAGAAGCACGTGTTCTCGCCATCTGCGAGAGAATAAAAGAGTTCAGTCACTATTTGAGATATCAAGGATCACATGATAGAGTAGAAATAAAAACAAGTTTGTTCCTAATTTGATAGCCTCTGAGAGATAAATACAGAGGTCTCCGTACTGATCCCTCTAACTCTACTAAGTTTTTCTATGAATTGTGTGATGACCTAAAGGGTCATCACCTATTTTATTACCCATTCCGTACTTCCGAGGCCTTAAAAACCTCATTTGGAGTTGTCTCGTTTTGCGTGTGCAGTCCGAGCGCGTAGACGGACAACTTAAATATGAAATTCTGTGAAAAATGCTAAGATTTGATATTAAAATGAGTAAATTTCACTCCGGTCAACATTTTGGGTAAACGAACCCATACTTGTGATTTGACGATCCCGGAGGGTGAGTAGGAAAATATTGGAATTGGGCGTATGCCCGGAATCGAATTCCGAGGTCCCAAGCCCGAAAAATGAATTTTTGAGTAAAATTGTTTTTCTGAAATTTATAAAGAAAAGTAAAAATGAAAACTGGTTAGAATGTGTTGGTATCGGGCCCGTATTTTGGTTCCGACGCCCGGTACAGGTCTTATATGTGGTTTAAGATATTTCTGTGAAGTGTGGTTCAATTTGGACGTCGTTTGACGTGTTTCGGACTTAAAACCCTAAATTTGAAAGTTTATGAGGTTCGAACAAAAACTAGTGGTTTTGAGGTTTGATTCGTTTTTTTATGTTATTTTGACGATTTGATCATGTGGACCAGTTCGTTGGATGTTGTGTGAGTTATCTTTGAAATTTGGTGTCATTCCGAGTTATATAGGTCAGTTCGGCACGTTGTTAGCGAAGTCTAGAAAACTTAAAGTTCCTAAGTTTGGTTCTTGAGGTTTAGGGGTGTGATTTCGAGTTTTAGCATTGTTTTAGGTGTTCCGAAGGCTCGAGCGAGTCTGTATCATGATTTGGGACTCGTTGTATATTTGAACTAGGGCTCGTGTGGGCCCAGGTGCCTTCCGGGAACCTAACGGGGCTAAAAAAACCAGCAAACATAGCTGCTGGTGCACCTGCTCTGGTGAGACCGTAGGTGCGGGACCGCTCCTGCAGTCCCCAACATCGCAGGTGCGATCACCCAAGGGCCTGGCCAATCCTCGCTAGTGCGGGAAATTTCTCGCAGGTGCGAGACCGCAGGTGTGGTCTCCACTCCGCGAGGGCGGGCCCAGGTTCCCCAACCCATTTCCGCAAGTGCGAGACCGCAGTTGCGGTCCCTAGAGCCACAGGTGCGGAATCAATGTTAAGGTAGTGTGTTTTATATATGGGTTTTAAATCCATTTTTCTCATTTCCTTCTTCTTAGTTGCGCGATTTTCTTCCATTACTAAGGACTAACAACCAGGTCTTCCAAGGTAAGTGAACCCTACTCAGAAATTAGCTTCATGCATGGATTCTAGCTTAATTAACTACATAAATTAGTGCAAGATTCAAGAATTTGGGTAGTAACCAAGAACTTGTGATCATTTGAGAATTTTCTGTGAATTGGCCATGAAATCGAGTAAGAATCGTATATAATGATCCTTAGGCTTTGGGTGAGTGTTCCCTTCGAGAATTATAGGAATCCGAGCGAGCGGACCCGGGGTCGAATTTTGGTATTTTTGGAATAATGCTAGGAAATGGATAATTAGGCTATGTAATTGAATCATTGAACCCTTATTGATATACTTGAGTTGATTATGTCTAGATAATACCATTCCAGAGTTGAATTCTAAGGAAAGGCGGTGTTAGAGGGTTGATTGCTATACTTTGGACCCGAAGTAAGAGTTTGGGTAAGAGTTTGGTCTACCCTTAGCTTGAGGGAATAGGAGTTTAGTATTATTTGCTACTTGCTAATTTAAAGTACGATGTATATGCATGGTGACGAGTATCTATACATTGGTATCTAGCATGACCGTGATTCCTTATATTGTGAATATTCTGATTTTGTTGTAATTTCCATGCTTGATTGATGATTTCTATATATTGTGAGGAGCATGTGAAGGGAATTGTAATCTTTAAACTCCTTTGGATTATTGGCTCAAATTGTAACACGAATGATGAAGATATATGAGATAATTGAATCCGTTGGAGCATTGGCTCAGATTGTAGCACGAATGATGAAGATATATGAGATAATTGACACCTTTGGAGCATTGGCTCAAGTAATAGAGTAAATTATGAAATGAATGTGAAAGAAAGAGAAAGAGTTACTAAAATATACCCTTGTCGGGTCATTGTTGCTTTTGATATTGTCTCCCTTGCTAGGATGTTGAGATTACTGTTATTGTTCCCTTGCCGGGATTTAATTGTTTAATTGATGTTCCCTTGCCGGGATTTTTTTTTATTCTATTTACTCCCTTGCCCTTGTTTGTGATTGCTGTTTGGGTGATGCCATGCATTGTTTGATATTGAGTCCCTTGCTGGGATGCTGGGATTTCTGTTATTGTTCCCTTGTCGGGATTACTATTTCTATTTTGTTTACTCTCTTGCCCTTGTTTGTGATTGTTGTTTGGGTGAGGAAGAGTGCTAAAGCACGAAGGGTGATGACGTGCATTGTTTTATATTGTGAGGAAGAGTGTTAAAACACGAAGGGTGATGCCGTGCATTGTTTGATATTGTGAGAAAATAGTGTAAAGCACGAAGGGTGATGCTGTGTCGTACGATGTACCATTCTGTACCAATATTCATTGATTATACTATGAGGAAAAAGAGTAAAAGCACGAAGGGTGATTTTGTGCCATGATTTACAATAATTACATTATACATTGCATAGTGAGGACGAGAGTAAAAGCACGAAGGGTGATGCCGTGCAAGTTTGTGATTTCTGGTCCTTATTGATATTCTGGCTTTGTTGTTATTTTCCTTATTTGAGATTTCTTATATGAAATTGTTTTCTCCCTATATTTCTTATCCGTTATATATATGTATATATTTATTTGAACTGCACAGGTTTATTTGATAGTGTGGTTCTAGCCTCGTCACTACTTCGTCAAAGTTAGGCTAGGCACTTACCAGTATATGGGGTCGGTTGTACTTATGCTACACCTGCACTTCTTTATGTTGTGCAGGTTACGCAGCAGGACCCGGAGGACATCATTAGTGGGAGTGTCTTCAAACTTATCCTAGAGGCTTCAAGGTATACCCGCTGGCATTCGTGGGCCTTGCGTCTCTCCCATCCCTATGTCTTCGCTTTTGTCTTGTTTTTCCTCTAGTTTTAGAGACAGTCATGTATTTTCTTTCAGACTTGTATTTAGCACTCTTATAGACAGTTCGTGAGTTTGTAACTCCAGGTTTTGCGAAAAATTTATGCGTCTCTTGTATTATGTTGTCCTTACTTAGCTTGAAACCATATATATTTCTGCTGTTTAATTGTGAACCGTTTTAGTTTATTCTGTTAAATTGATGTTATTATGCTAGTTTAACTATACGCGTTGGCTTGTCTAGCGGGTTCAACGTTAGACGCTATCACGGCCCGACGGTGGGATTTCGG
The DNA here is from genome assembly GCA_005239505.1 of Nicotiana paniculata. Lineage (NCBI taxonomy): Eukaryota > Viridiplantae > Streptophyta > Magnoliopsida > Solanales > Solanaceae > Nicotiana > Nicotiana paniculata. The sequence continues at coordinate 182,187 of ML367695.1, forward strand.
GGCGTGACAAGTTGGTATCAGAGCACTAGGTTGCTTAGGTCTCACAACTCACGGACAACTTAGTAGAGTATGAGGGATCAGTACGGAGACGTCTGTATTTATCCCCAGAGGCTGCAAAGTTAGGATGACTCCACATTTCTTTTCATCTCTATCGTGCGATATGAATTTTGAGTACTGATTGAGTTTTTATTTTATTCTCTCGCAGATGGCGAGGACGCGTGCTTCCCTTGGTTCCTCTCAGCAGGCCGACACTCTTGCTATAGCTCTTACGAGGGGTCGAGGTCGAGGACGAGGCCGTGCTAGAGGCCGAGGCTGGGGCCGGGCGCAGCCTAGAGCAGCAGCCCTAGTGGAGGACCCTCAGGTCGAGTCTGACGAGGAGGTCCCAGTTCCGACAGTCCCAGCTGGACCAGCTTAGGTCCCATAGGGGTTCATAGCTACCCCAGTGCTTCAGGACACTCGTGTCCATCTAGTCGGACTCATGGAAAGTGTAGCACAGGCGGGTCTTCTTCCTACTGCACCAGCCGTCTCTCAAGCTGGGGGAGGTACCCAGACTCCTGCCACTTGCGCGCCAGAGCAGCTAGCTCCACAGTTTCAGACTCCGGCACCTCAGCCAGCCGGAGTAGCTCAGTCGGGTATTGCAGCACCGATAGTAGAGGGAGCAGCTATGTCAGCAGATGCTTTGTGGAGACTGGACAGGTTCACTAAGTTATTCACTGCTACTTTTACGGTTCACCATCAGAGGACCCCCATGATTATTTGGACAGCTGCCATGAGGTTCTTCGGAACATGGGCGTAGTGGAGTCCAACGGGGTTGACTTCGCTATTTTTTGGTTATCGGGTGCAGCCAAGAGTTGGTGGAGAGACTATTGCTTAGCCAGACCAGCTGGATCTACACCTTTGACTTGGACTCAGTTCTTAGAGGTATTTTTGGGGAAGTTCCTTCCCATTACTCAAAGAGAGGACCTTCGGAGGCAGTTTGAGCGTCTTCAGCAGGGATCCATGTTAGTCACTCAGTACGAGACCAGGTTCATCGCTCTAGCCCAACATGCTTTTATGATACTTCCCACTGATCGGGAGAGGGTTCGAAGATTTATTGAGGGATTGACCTGGCCTATCAGACTTCAGATGTCTAGAGAGTCAGGTACACATATATCGTTCCAGGATGCGGCCAATGTGGCCAGGAGGACTGAGATGATTATGTCACAAGGTGGTGGTCAGGGGGCTGACAAGAAGCCCCGTCATTTCGGTCGTTTCAGTGGAGCCTCATCTGGAGGCAGGGATTCTTCAGGTAGAGGTCATCCTCCCAGACCTTTTCAGTCAGCTCTTCATTTTCCCCTGGTACTTTAGGTTGTCGTGGTTATCAGACGCACTATTCTGATCAGCAGCCTTACAGTGCGCCACCAGCTCCCATCAGTGCACCGCCACATCAGAGTTTCTGGGGTGGTCATTCAGGTCGACAGGGTCAGAGTCAGTTCCCTCAACAGCCGAGGTCTTGTTACATTTGTGGCAATCCAGGTCACCTTGGCAGATTTTGCCCTCGAGCATCAGGTAGTTCACAGCATCTGGGTTCTCGTGCCATGGTACATGCACCAGGTGTTCCACAGCATGCCCAGCCAGCTAGAGGTGGGGGTAAAAGTGCTAGAAGTGGAGGTAGAGATCATAGAGGTGGGGCTCAGGCTGCCAGAGGTGGGGGCCATCCAGCAGTCGATCATCCTAGAGATGTAGTTCAGGGTGGTAGGGCCCAGCCCCAATGTTATGCTCTTCCAGCCAGGCCAGAGGCTGAGTCTTCAGATGCAGTCATTACAAGTACTATTCGGGTCTGTGACAAAGATGCTTCAGTGCTATTTTATCTAGGGTCTACATATTCGTATGTGTCATATTATTTTGCACTGTACTTGGTCATGCCTAGTCATTCACTGAGTGTTCCTGTTTATGTATCTACACCAGTGGGTGATTCTATTGTGGTCGATCGAGTTCATCGTTCTTGTGTTGTGGTGATTGGGGGTCTTGATACCCGTGTTGATTTGTTGCTTTTAGGTATGGTCGACTTTGATTTTATATTGGGGATGGATTGGTTATCCCTATATCATGCTATCTTGGATTGCCATGCCAAGACGGTGACCTTAGCCTTACCGGATTTTCCCCATTTGGAATGGACGGGACACCTGGTCATTCTACATGCAGTGTTATCTCGTACGTGAAGGCTCGACATATGGTCGAGAAGAGGTTTTTGGCTTATTTGGCTTATGTGCGCAATTCCAATGTTGAGGTTCCGTCTATTGATTCGGTAACTATGGTTCGTGAGTTTCCTGAGGTCTTCCCTTTAGACCTACCGGGGATGCCACCCGACAGGGACATTGATTTCTGCATTGATCTGGCTCCAGGCACCCAGCCCATTTCTATTCCGCTGTATCGCATGGCCCCTCCAGAGTTGAAAGAGTTGAAGGAACTGCTGCAGGATTTGCTTGGGAAGGGTTTCATTAGACCCAACGTTTCTCCTTGGGGTGCTCCAGTATTGTTCGTGAATGGTTCGATGAGGATGTGCATTGATTACCGGCAATTGAACTAGGTTACAATCAAGAATAAGTATCCACTGTCGATGATTGATGAGTTGTTCGATCAGCTTCAGGGTGCCAGGGTATTTTCAAAGATAGACTTGAGATATGGCTACCATCAGTTGAGGATTAGGGCATCTGATGTTCCTAAGACAGCTTTCCGCACTCGGTACGGGTATTACGAGTTTTTGGTCATGTCGTTTGGGTTGACAAATGCCCAATATGCTTTTATGGACTTGATGAACTGAGTGTTCAGGCCTTATTTGGACTCGTTCGTGATAGTCTTCATTGATTATATGTTGATATACTCCCGTAGTCAGAAGGAGCACGAGCAGCATCTCAGAGTGGTTCTTCAGACTCTGAAGGATAGTCAACTATACGCAATGTTTTCGAAGTGTGAGTTCTGGTTGAGTTCAGTTGCATTCCTGGGTATTCAGGTTGACTCGAAGAAGATTGAGGCAGTTAAGAAGTGGCCTAGACCAGCATCAGCTACAGAGATTCGGAGTTTCTTAGGATTGGTAGGCTACTATCGTCGGTTCGTGGAAGGGTTCTCATCTATAGCAACCCCGATGACCAGGTTGACCCAGAAGGGTGCCCAGTTCAGATGGTCAGATGAGTGTGAGGCAAGCTTTCAGAGGCTCAAGACAGCTCTGACTACGGCATCGGTATTGGTTTTTCCACAGGTTCAGGGCCTTATACAGTCTATTGCGATGCTTCCCGTATTAGGCTTGGTGCAGTGTTGATGCAGGATGGCAAGGTCATTGCTTATGCTTCGAGGCAGTTGAATATTTTTGAGAAGAACTATCCAGTGCATGATTTGGAGTTGGAAGCCATTGTCCACGCATCGAATATTAGGAGGCACTATCTTTGTGGTGTGGCGTGTGAGGTGTTCACGAATCATAAGAGTCTTCAGTACTTGTTCAAGCAAAATGTGTTGAATTTGAGGCACAAAAGGTGGTTGAGGTTGTTGAAGTATTATGATATTACCATCTTATATCACCCAGGGAAGGCCAATGTGGTGGCCGATGCTTTGAGTAGGAAGTCAGCTAGTATGGGCAGTTTTTATTTCATTCCGGTCAGTCAGAGGCCTCTTGCTTTGGATGTTCGAACCTTGGCCAATCGATTTGTGAGGTTTGATATTTCTGAGCCTAGTCGAGTGTTGGCTTGTACGGTCGGTCGTTCTTCATTATTGGAGTGTATCCGTGATCGCCAATTTGATGATCCTCATTTGTGTCTCCTTAGAGACACGGTGCAGCGTCGAAGCTCCAAGCAGGTGACCTTAGATGATGATGGTGTTTTGAGATTTCAGTGGTGAGTTTGTGTGCCCAATGTTGATGGGATTTGAGAGTTGATTTTAGAAGAGGACCATAGTTCCCGGTACTCTATTTATCCGGGCACGGCGAAGATGTATCACGATTTGCAGCAGCATTATTGGTGGCGTAGAATGAAGAATGATATCATGGCATATATGGCGCGGTGTTTGAATTTTCAACAGGTTAAGTATGAACATCAGAGGCCTGGTGGTTTATTTCAGAGGATTGAGCTTACCGAGTGAAAGTGGGAGAGGATCACTATAGACTTCGTTACTGGACATCCGTTGACTCGGAAGAAGTTCGATACAGTTTGGGTCATTGTTGATAGGCTGACCAAGTCAGCGCATTTCATTCATGTGGCAGTCTCTTATTCATCCGAGAGGTTAGGTGAGATCTATATCCGGGAGATTGTTCGCCTTCATGATGTGCCGGTATCTATCATTTCGGACCAGGGCGCACAGTTTACCTCGCCTTTCTGGATAGCAGTTCAGCGAGAGTTAGGCACCCAGGTAGAGTTGAGCACAGCATTTCATCCTCAGATGGATGGACAGTCCGAGCGGACTATTCAGATATTGGAGGATATGCTCCAAGCTTGTGTTATTGACTTTGGAGGATCATGGGATCAGTTCTTGCCTTTAGCGGAGTTTGCCTGCAACAACAGCTACCGGTCGAGTATTCAGATGGCTCCGTATGAATCTTTATATGGTATGCGGTGTCGCTCTCCGGTTGGATGGTTTAGGCGCGGAGAGGCTCGGTTGTTAGGTACATATTTGGTTCAGGAGGCCTTGGACAAGGTCAGGATCATTCAGGATAGGCTTCGTACAGCTCAGTCTAGGCAAAAAAGATATGCAGATTGCAAGGTTCGAGATGTGACTTTCATGGATGGTGAGCGAGTATTGCTCCGAGTGTCGCCTATGAAGGGCGTGATGAGATTTGCGAAGAAGGGAAAGCTTAGCCCTATGTTCATTTGTCCGTTTGAGATTCTTTATCGAGTGGGAGAGGTGGCTTATAGACTTGAATTTCCACCTAGCTTATCAACCGTACATCCAGTTTTTCATATGTCCATGCTTCGGAGTTATCACGGCGATCCAACCCACGTGTTAGATTTCAACACTGTGCAGTTGGACAAAGACTTATCTTATGAGGAAGAGCCGATAGCTATTCTAGACCGGCAGATTCGTCAGTTGAGATCCAAGAGTTTCCCTTTTGTTCGTGTTAAGTGGAGAGGTCAGCCTCCTAGGGCATCAACCTGGGAGTCCGAGTCCGATATGCGGAGTCATCACCCAATTTATTCCCCGACTGAGGTACTTCCTTCTTCTGTCCGTTCGAGGTCAAACGGTTGTCTTAGAGGTCGAGAATGTGACGACCCAAAGGGTCATCACCTAATTTATTACCCATTCCGTACTTTCGAGGCCTTGAAAACCTCATCTGTAGTTGCCCCGATTTGCGTGCGCAGTCCGGGCGGGTAGCCGGACAGCTTAAATATAAAATTCTGTGAAAAATGCTATGATTTGATATTAAAAAGAGTAAAATTGACCCCGGTTAACATTTTGGGTAAACGGACTCGGACCTCTGATTTGACAGTCCCGGAGGGTCCGTAGGAAATATGGGACTTGGGCGTATGCCCAGAATCGAATTCTAAGGTCCCAAGCCCGAGAAATGAATTTTTGAGTGAAATTGTTTTTCTAAAATTTATAAAGAAAAGTAAAATGAAAATTGGTTTGAATATGTTGGTATCGAGCCTGTATTTTTGTTCCGGCGCTCGGTACAGGTCTTGTATGTGGTTTAAGATATTTCTGTGAAGTTTGATTGAAATTGGACGTCGTTTGACGTGTTTCGGACTTAAAACTCTAAATTTGAAAGTTTATGAGGTTTGAAGAAAAACTAGCAATTTTGAGCTTTGATTCGTTGTTTTTTATGTTATTTTGGTGATTTGATCGCGCGGACCAGTTCGTAGGATGTTGTTTGAGTTATCTGTGAAATTTGGTGTCATTCCGAGTTGTATAGGTCAGTTCGGCATGTTGTTAGCGATGTCTAGAAAACATAAAGTTCCTAAGTTTGGTTCTTGAGGTTTGGGGGTGTGATTTCGAGTTTTAGCGTTGTTTTGGGTGTTCCGAAGGCTCGAGCGAGTCTGTATCATGATTTGGGTCTCGTTGGTATATTTGGACTAGGGCTCGGGTGGGATCAGGTGCCTTTCGGGCACCTAACGGGGCTTAAAAAACCAGCAAACATAGTTGTTGGTGCACCTACTCTGGTGTGACAGCAGGTGCGGTTGCCCAGCACCGCAGGTGCAGAACCGCTCCTGCAGTCCCCAGCATCGCAGGTGTGATCACCCAATGGCCTGGCCAATCCTCGCAGGTGCGAGACCGCACGTGTGGTCTCAACTCCGCAGGTGTGGGCCCAGGTTCCCCAGCCCATTTTCGCAGGTGCGGGATTTTTCTCGCAGTTGTGGTCCCCAGAGCCGCAGGTGCGGAATCACTGTTCAGGCAGTGTGTTTTATATACGGGTTTTAAACCCATTTTTCTCATTTCCTTCTTCTTCCTTGGGCGATTTTTTTCCATTGTTAAGGACTACCAACCAGGTCTTCCAAGGTAAGTGAACCCTACTCAGAAATTAGCTTGATGCATGGATTCTAGCTTAATTAACTACATAAATTAGTGCAAAAATTCAAGAATTTGGGTAGTAACCTAGAACTTGTGATCATTTGAGATTTTTTTGTGAATTGGCCAAGAAATCAAGTAAGAATCGTATATTAATGATCCTTAGGCTTTGTGTGAGTGTTCCCTTCGATAATTATAGGAATCCGAGTGAGCGGGTCCGGGGTCGATTGAATCCTTATCGATATACTTGAGTTGATTATGTCTAGATAATACCATTCCAGAGTTGAATTCTAAGGGAAAGGCGGTGTTAGAGGGTTGATTGCTATACTTTGGACCCGAGGTAAGTGTTTGGTCTAACCATAGCTTGAGGGAATAGGAATTGAGTATTATTTGCTACTTTCTAATTTTCAAGTACGATGTATAGGCATGGTGACGAGTATCTATACAATGGTGTCTCGCATGACCGTGAGTCTTTATATTGCGAATATTCTGATTTTGTTGTAATTTCCATGCTTAATAGATGATTTTTATACATTGCGAAGAGAATGTGAAGGGAATTGTAATCTTTAAACTCTTTGGATCATTGGCTCAAATTGTAACACGAATGATGAAGATATATGAGATAATTGAATCCTTTAGAGCTTTGGCTCAGATAGTAGCACGAATTATGAAGATATATGAGATAATTGAAACCATTGGAGCATTGGCTCAAGTAATAGAGTAAATTATGAATTGAAAGTGAAAGAAAGAGAAAGATTTACTAAAATATACCCTTGTCGGGTCATTGTTGCTTTTGATATTTTTTCCGTTGCTGGAAAGTTGAGATTACTGTTATTTTTCTCTTACCGGGATTTAATTGTTTAATTGATGTTCCCTTGCCGGGATTTCTATTTTATTATGTTTACTCCCTTGCCCTTGTTTTTGATTGTTGTTTGGGTGAGGAAGAGTGTTAAAGCATAAAGGGTGATGCCGTGCACTGTCTGATATTGTGAGGAAGAGTGTTAAAGCATGAAGGGTGATGTCGTGCATTGTTTGATATGGTGAGGAAATAGTGTAAAGCACTAAGGGTGATGCCGTGCTGTACGATGTACCATTCCGTACCGATATTCATTAATTATACAGTGAGCAAAAAGAGTAAAAGCACGAAGGGTGATGTCGTGCCATGATTTACATTGATTATATTATACATTGCATAGTGAGGACGAGAGTAAAAGCACGAAGGGTGATGCCGTGCAAGTTTGTGATTTCTGGTCCTTATTGATATTCTGGCTTTGTTGTTCTTTTCCTTATTTGAGATTTCTTATATGAAATTGTTATCTCCCCACAGCATGTTCCCCTTCCTTTATTAATTGTTTTCTCCCTATATTTCTTATATGTTGTATATATGTATATATTTATTTGAACTGCACATGTTTATTTGGTAGTCCAGTTCTAGCCTCGTTACTACTTCGCCGAGGTTAGGCTAGGCACTTACCAGTACATGGGGTCGATTGTACTGATGCTACACCTGCACTTCTTTATGTTGTGCAGATTACGCAGCCGGACCCGGAGGACATCATTAGTTGGAGTGTCCTCCAGCTTATCCTAGAGGCTGCAAGGTACACCCATTGGCGTTTGTGGGCCTTGGCGTCTTCCTCCCATCCCTATGTCTTCGCTTCTTTCTTGTTTTTCCTCTAGTTTCAGAGACAGTCATGTATTTTCTTTCAGACTAGTATTTAGCACTCTTATAGACAGTTCGTCAGTTTATGACTCCAGGTTTTGGGAAAAATTTATGCGTCGTTGTATTGTGTTGTCCTTACTTAGCTTGAAACCGTATATATTTCCGTTGTTTGATTGTGAACTGTTTTAGTTTATTCTATCAAATTGATGTTATTATGCTAGTTTAACTATACATGTTGTCTTGTCTAGCGGGTTCAACATTAGACGCCATCACGGCCCGATGGTGGGATTTCAAAGTGTGACAAATTGTAAGACCTATGCAACCTAGTTCTCTGATACCAACTCGTCACGACCCAAATCCACAACCCTTAGGATCGTAATGGAGCCTAACACTAGACTTGCTAGGCAAGCCAATGTTAGAACTTAACTAACCTTTTCTTTTAAATTTTACTTAAACACAATAGAACAATTTAAAATAAAAAGAAAATCTGATACTTTCCAATAAATGCAATCAGGACCAATATTCGATAAGATGAACGAAACACGAACTAATAATAAATATATAACTACCTAGGGTCTGGTGTCACATTCCACGAACTACTAAAGAATACTACAAAGTAAATGGCCTGAAATATATATATATATATATATATATATATATATATATATATATATATATATATATATATATATATATATATATATATATATATATATATATATNTTTTGAAAGAAGTAAAACAATAAATAGCTAATAAGGAGAATACTCCAGGAATATGCGGACGCCAGCAGATCTACCTCGTGTCTCCGAGCAAATGATCTGTTAGTCGATAATCAACTCTAGCCGAAACCTGGATCTGCACAAGAAGTGCAGAGTGCAGTATCAGTACAACTAAACCCATGTACTGGTAAGTGCCACGCCTAACCTCGACGAACTCGTGACGAGGCTACGGCGGGGCATTTAAAATATAACCTGAATACAATGCATAATAAAACAAGAAGGAAATACTAAACTAAATAAACATTAATCTACAGCAATATATAAAATAACTCAGTCACCTTTTCCAGGTCTCAACTATAATCAATTCTTACTAAAATTTCCAAATTTGCAATTTAAATCACAATAAAAAAATAGAGTATGAAAAAATTTAAATAAAACATAGAGTTTTCCAATGTTTATCAAAAATCAGTAAAACATAAATGTCCTCGCTTATTGATCCTTGTTGTGGTGCGCAACCCGCTCCCACTTGTTTACCCTTATTGCTCCTCCCTATATATATATCACCTTTATTTCTGTTGTTTCGGCGTGCAGCCCGATCCCACCTTTCCACCCTATTACTCCTTGTTGCAGCGTGCAACCAGCTCCCACCAGACAATCACATCTCTTGATTTATAAAAAAGATTTCATAATTTAGGTCAAAGCCTTTCACAATATTTATGTCACAACAACTGTAAATAGCAAGTTGTAGTATTCATAAACTTCATCAATTATCATTTCACAATGAAACTGTAACGACCATATTGGTCGTTCCGAGAGTTTAGCACCGTTCCCCCTATTCTGCTTCATTTTGTGTAGTTCAGCTTCATTGTGTTGTGTTAGATTTGTTGGCTCGGGTTCGGAGCGATATTTGTAGAAAAATGAGACACTTAGTCTCTTAACTTGGTTCAGTAGTTGAAAAATTCAACTGGAGGTTGACTTATTAGTAAACAACCTCGGAATGTAGATTTAATGGTTCGGATAGCTTCTTTAGGTGATTTGGGACTTAGGAGCGTGTTTGGAATGTGGTTCTGATATCCGGTGTAGAATTAGGCTTGAATTGGTGAAAGTTTTTGGCGATTTTTGGTCGACAGTGGAAAATAGGCTATAGGGATTGGAATGGAATTCCGGAAGTTAGAGCAGGTTCGTAGTGCCATTTTGGATATGTTTGCAAATTTTCAGGTCAATCGGATGTGTTTTGGATGGTTTTTGGCATGTTTGGCGACATTTGGAAATTTCTAAGTTCATAGGCTTGAATCCGAGGTGAATTTAGTGTTTTGATGTTATTTTGGGTGTTCCGAGGGTGCGACTAAATCTGGGTGATCACTTATGACTTGTTGGTATTTTTGGATAAGGTCCCGAGGGGCTCGGGGTGATTTCGGATAGCCATCGGGGGATTTAAAGTTGGAAATTGCAGCTGAAGATGCTGATGTAACCGCACCTGTGGATAGGGGATCGCAGGTGCGAGCCCGCAGAAGCGAACACAAGACCGCATATGTGGATTTTGGTGGATACAAGAGAGACCGCAGATGCAGGGTTAGGGCCGCACATGCGGAGTCGCAGATGCGGAAAATTGATCGCAGGTGCGGGATTGTGCACTTAAGTGAATTTTCATAGGTGCGCACTTGGGACCGCAGGTGTGAGTATTTGGTCGCAGGTGCAGAAATCCTTGGGCAGGAAGTATAAATAACAGCCTTTGTGAATTTTTGGCATTTTCATCACTTTTGCATGCGGGATGAGGCATTTTGGGAGCAAATTGAAGAGATATTTCGAGGGTCTTCTGTGGAGGTAAGTTTCTTGGACTAAAAAATCGATTTTATGTAGTTATTTGACGGATTAGGCTTGGAATTAGTAGAATTTAATGGCATGAATTGGGAAATTTAGGGGTCAATTATGGTCGGATTTTGATGCATTTTATATGTATAGACTCGGGAAAGGATAAGGATTCTTGTGATGTGATTTTTATAGAATTCCGAGACGTGGGCCCGAGGGTCAGGTTTGGCCAATTTCGGGAATTTTGGTTAAAATTGATAGTCTTCGAGTAAGCTTTGCTCCTTTAGCGTATATTGATGATATTAATCTTGTTTGGTTATATTCGGAGCAGTGGGCAGCCGATTCGCGAGGCAAGAGCATCGTGGATTAGTATTTGGGCCGGTTTGAGGTAAGTAATGACTGTAAATCTTGTACTGAGGGTATGAAACCCCGGATTTTATATTTTCTCACTATTTTTGGAGTGGCGCAAGTACCGGATGATGAGTGTGTGGTGTGCACTGATTTTTTGGATTTGGACTTGGTTCTTTCCACGGAAACTATTGAGTTGTGTATTTACTTTAAATCATATGTTAAATCGTGCTTTAAAACTATTGCTATATTTGGACTGTAAGCCATGTTTGGGGCCTTGCGCTGACTTATTTAGATCCTTTGGGGGCTTTTACTTCTATTTTCTCACTGTGTTGACTTATTATTTACACTCAGTCATATTATGTTCAACTGCTTTCGAGTCTCAGCCTTATGTACACTATTTCTAAGCTATAAAATAATGTTTTAGGTCGAGCCCCGTTTTCCTGATAGCCCGAGTGGCTTACTGAGAGTTTATGACTGGGTGAGGCCGAGGGCCTGATTGTGAGGATATGAAATGCCACGAGGTGGCTTGATATTAGCGCTTTGGCTGAAGGAGCCCCTCCAGAGTATGTACACACCCCTAGTGAGCGTAGGTACCTACTGAGTGCAAGTGTCGAGTGTCGAGTGCAGAGTGACGAGTGATTGGGAGGTAAGAGTGACTGTGAGGTTGCCCAGAGGGATGATTATGAGTGCCTGTGAGGTTTCTCGATGGGATGATTATGAGTGACTGTGAGGTATGCCCGAGGGGCTGATTTCTGAGTGATGTTACGCCCGAGGGGAAGTTTCTGATACATGTTTTTTCCCAAGGGGCTACTTATGATTTTTCAACTTTCACTCTACTTTTTTATGATTTTTATCATTTTTACACTAAACTTCTTGAAAATTATGTTGAAACTGTTGGCAAGTATATTCCCAAATGATTTTTACCAAAAATCGGCTTTTAAGCGTGATGATTTAACGTATACATTGTTGGAAAGAAAGAGTGTACATAGTTAAATGATGATTTGACTTTATGTGTTTCTTACTGCCCAGACCTGATTTATTTTCATTACTACTGAGTTTGCGTACTTACATTACTCACTGCACCTTGTGCGCAGATCCAGGTGCTAGGGCGGAGTGAGCTGTGTATATGTTCTAGAGATTTCTAGGAGATTTTTGAGAGGTAGTTGCACGCGTCTGCAACCCCTCTCTCTCCTGCTTACTATTATAAGGTTTATTTTTCCGGAGTTTTATACTTTATGTAGATGCTCATGACTAGTGACTCCGAGATCTCGGGATTGTATTTAATCTTTGGTGTAGCTTTATCTATTTTAAAAATGTTTAAATGAAACCTTTATGGGTTATCATATTAGTAATGATATAAATGAAATATTATTACGATTTGAGTGTGGATTTGGTTGGCCTAGTCCCAAGATAGGCTTCATCACGACTGGTTTAGATTTGGGGTCGTGATAAGTTGGTATCAGAGCGCTAGGTTACATAGGACTCACCGGTCATTAGCAGGTTTAGTAGAGTCTTGCGGATCGGTACAGAGACGTCTATACTTATCTTCGAGAGGCTGCAGAACCCTTAGGAAAATCTCACATTCTTGAATTCTTGTCGAGCGAATCCATTTTATTCAGCCAAAAGCGTAACTCTTGAATTCCTTCCATGTATTTGTACGCGCACGTGAGCGCTTGGTATCAGTTGTGCATCGACGACTTGTGACTTCCATGGATGAGATATGATTTTAGCATGTTGATAATGGTCCAATCTGGAGGACTTGAGGCCGGATTGATTATGTGTCTTGAGTGCTAAGATTTTGATTGTGTGAGTCGTGCATTTGGGGACTTATATGTCTGGTGGTGTCCATATTGACGGGACTTTTTGGTTGGATGTGTATGTGGTGAGTGTGATTTGAGTGTGAGATATGTTCATATTGTTTTATTGTGACAAAAAAAGAATGGGCTGGATATGTAGTAAGAATGAGTGTTTGACTTTTGTCTAAAGTTGGCACATGACCTCGAGTCAGTAGTATATAGGAAGACCTCTTAGGTTGTTTTATAGAAAGTTCTCTTTTACCAGTAATTGATATATGTTGCAATTTGAGTCTAGATCACTTGTGGGAGTCGGCACGGCTGTTGCAATAATGAATTCGGGGTTGGAGATGAGTGGGGAGGTTAAATGGTTTGAGTTATATATGAGCTTATGAAGGATTTAGTTGAATCTCACAGTGGTATGGCGGCGGGGTTAGCGTATGGTCATTATGAGTTATTTCCTATTTTAATCTATGACTTTGAGCCAAGTGGGGGAGTATACTAATGATAAGTTGGTTGCACGGTTATGTGATGTGTGGGGTTCGGTTCGAGGTATACTGGTGATTCAGTTATTACCTGCAGGGGTTGAGATCGAGAATGATTTGAATAAAGGAAATTTTGGATAGGGATTGTGATATGCTTTATGGGTGCATAAGAATCGTGGAATTACTTGATAATTGTAAGAGGTGTAGTGGGTGCAGTGTATGGAGTTTCTTGTTGCTTCCATTGTGTGGATTACTTCCTAGTATGTTGTTGTGCAAATGGGTTCAGGTCGTTCTGTCTGCTTAATCGGTGTAATCGATATTTGTGTAGAGTGGATAACTCTCCAGAATGGATATGACGGATTCAAAATATAGCAATTGGGAATCTTCAAGGTATGTTTTGGGCTAGAACTGAGATTTAAGTTGGAGGGTGTCAAGACTTGTGGCATTTCTACATTATCATGGATTCTACATATCAGTATCAAGAAGGTGAAGGTAATGGCTTTATATTTGCTGGAAGTCTCTTCAGGGTAAGTATTTTGAATGTTGTACTTTTGGGGATATTTGAGAGAGTATTCTGCGGCTTATGAGCCTCAGACGGTATGGTGTTATGCTTGGGTCTCGTGTGGTGATTCTGGGTTTTGAATTGTGGTATTATGGAAAGGATAAACACCAATTCACTGGTAAATCAGAAGGAACTTGGATAAATAGGAGAACTTGGTAGTAGGTCGGATCGGCATGGTAAGGGATACGATTAGTTCTTTGGGTGTTCATGAGGTAATGAGTTTTTACATGTGTTTCTTAGCAATGCTCTTGGGTTTTGGTGACCTGCGTAGCCTGGTTGAGTTAGAAGGATTCAATCTTGACGGTTTGGTGTTGTACAAATGGGATTCAGATAGTTCCTGATGGTTTCTACCACGGTTAGATATGCATATTTTCATCTAGCGTGAGGTGCATGTGATGTATAGTGATTTTTCTTCTAAATAGGACCAAATGGGAAGTTCTTGGCTAGTTGGGTGTATAGTTGCTTGTGGGTCGGAAGGGATTATTAAGTTCTCATATTTATCATAGGATGGAATGACGTATGTGGTATGTTACGTAGAGACTGAGATTGCATGTGTGAGGTCTCGATTCAGTTATGGAAGGAAGGTCATAAATTCTTAGGCAGCATTGGCAGTTTCAGATGACTAGGGAGATGATATCACTATTGGGTGGCTTGATGAGACTATACATTTCAGAAAGGGCATGTGTGGAGTTGAGGGTGCTTCATTGGTAATGAGACACTCTCTTGTTGGATCGACTGCTGATATTCAAGGTTTCTTAGTGACACGGAAGAATTACATGGGTATCCCTCGTGTAACGATTGAGTATTAGGGATGTGTTATGTATTTGAGCGGTAGAGTTGGGATCAGATATGATAATTTGTGCGCTTTATGGGCTTCGAGATCGAGAGTTCTCATAAGCATATTATTTTGTGGTTGTGAACCGTGAGGATACGAGCAAAGTTAGTCAGATGTTAGTATGTACCATGATGCAGTCATTGTGAACTTTTCGGTGAGTTGTCTATCTGTTGTGGGTGACTAGAGTTTATTTAAGGTTATTGGTAGGCCTAGTATGGGTGTGTGTTCTGCACCGGGTCGGAATTGTTGACTCCAAATTGCTACGTTTGAGGGATGTATCACTTGTCTGTCATTGAGTTTATTCGTACTCTGGAATGATACATGAGTTACCCTTCGGGGTTGCGATGAGTTGTGATCGTTGGTTATAGGCATATATGGTGAGGTCCTAATTGGGATTTATAGATGAATTTGAGTAAGGTAGGTAATTGGGTGTTGCGGGATTGAGACGTATTGGTTATGTTCTTTCAGGTTTGTGTGGCATGGTATCGTCCGATTTCCCTGTGGTTATGGCAACGCACTTTGAGTACTTGATGTCGAATTGCGCATGGTCATTGATTTTGAGCAAGATGACTCGAAGTATTTCATGTGGACCAGCGTGTGGATGGGATCAGCATTGTAGCAGAGTTATGTGGAGGTATGATCCTTGGTGCCAGATTCATGTGTTTTGATTTTTCAATGAGTGTCAGGCTCTTAGCATGGTGTTGTGACAATAATTATTAATGGCGGGATGGTCCTCTTGTGTGAATCTTTTATATAATTTGATTACATTAGGATGTTTCTATTGAGTGCACTTGCATAGGTTATGGCTTTGGATTGTATTGATGTGTCATGTCATCAGAGTGGTCGTGTTGGATGAGGAGAGGTCATTGGACCTAGAATGAATACTGTCAGAATTGACTACAGCATAGTTTGAAGGATAAATATTGGGAGTCGGCTTAAAAATCTACTATAATCATTGTTTGGGAAGGGGGGCTTCGTGTCTGACTGATTGGACGAATGGTTTCTAGTTTCTACGTGTTTTTCTTCATCATCGGGAGTATATGGAAGTGTTAGAGAGAGGCATTCTTGATAAGAGGTTATGTACCGGTATTGGGTTGTTTTGAGCAGCTATTGTGATTAGGGGTTATCACCATGAGTGTTTGAGTCATGTGATATATTATGTGATTGCATCTTGGGTTAAGGATATGGCTTGATACAACGTGTTAAGACTTATTCAGTTTATAGTTGTGGAATTTTGATCTTACAAAGTATTCAGAAGTGGGAATTTGGGTCTATGGTTTATGGGTCAGGTCGAATTGTGAAATAGTTATGTATGTTATCGAACCTATTTGGGATAAGGTGTCGTGAGATCACCCCCGGGTATGTACATGGTGAGGTTATGCGGCAGTTTGATGGTGTTAGAGAGAAACTCTTGGCACGTTCGAGGACGAAAGTACATTTAAGTGGGGGAGGATGAAATGACCCGGTCGGTCGTTCCGAGAGTTTAGCCCCGTTCCACCTATTCTGCTTTATTTTGTGTGGTTCATCTTTATTATGTTGTGTTATATTGGTTGGCTCGGGTTCGGAGCGAGTTTTGGAGAAAAATGACACTTAGTCTCTTAACTTGGTTCAATAGTTGGAAAAGTCAACCGGAGGTTGATTATTGGTAAACGATCTTGAAATGTAGATTTTATAGTTCGGATAGCTTCGTTATGTGATTTGGGACTTAGGAGTGTGTTCGGAATGTGGTTTTGATGCACGGTGTAGAATTAGGCTTGAATTGGCGAAAGTTATTTTTTGTTGATTTTCGATCGGCAGAGGAAAATAGGCTATAGGGGTCGGAATGGAATTCCGGAAGTTGGACCAGGTTCGTAGTGCCATTTTTGATATGTGTGTAAATTTTCATCTCAATCGGAAGTGTTTTGGATGATTTCGGCATCTTTGGCGAAATTTAGAAATTTCTAAGTTCATAGGCTTGAATCTGAGGTGAATTTAGTGTTTTGAGGTTATTTGGCTGTTCCAAGGGTGAGACTAAGTCCGGTTGATCACATATGACTTGTTGATATTTTTGGTTGGGGTCCCGAGGGGCTAGGGGTGATATCGGATAGCCATTGGGGGATTTAAAGTTGGAAATTGCAACTGAAGCTGCTGGTGTTGGTGTAACTGCACCTGCGTATAGGGGACCGTAGGTTCGAGCCCGCAAAAGCGGACACAAGACCGCAACTGCAGATTTTGGTGGACAGGAGGGAGACCGCAGATGCGGAGCTGGGGCCGCACCTGCGGAATCGCAGGTGCGGAAATTTGATCGCAGGTGCGGGATTGTATACTTAAGTGAATTTTCGCATGTGCACACCTGGGATCGCAGGTGCGGGTCCGCAGGTGCGAGCATTTTGCCGCATGTGCGGAAATCACTGGGCAAGAAGTATAAATAACTACCTTCACGAATATTTGGCACTTTCATCACTTTTGCATGCGGGCTGAGGAATTTTGGGAGCAAATTGAAGAGGGATTTTGAGGGTCTTCTGTGGAGGTAAGTTTCTTGGACTAAAAACTCGATTCTATGTTGTTATTTGACGAATTAGGCTTGGAATTGGAGGAATTTAATGGCATAAATTGGGGGTTTAAGGCTTGGGAAATTGAAACTTATAATTAAGGAATTTAGGGTTCAATTGTGGTCTGATTTTAATGCATTTTATATGTATAGACTCGGGAAAAGATAAGGATTCTTGTGATGTGATTTTTATAGAATTGCGAGACGTGGGCCCGTGGGCCGGGTTTGGCCAATTTCGGGAAATTTGGTTAAATTGATAATTTGCGAGTAGGCTTTGCTCCTTTAGCGTATATTGATGATATTAATCTTGTTTGGTTAGATTCGGAAGAGTCGGGAGCCGATTCGAGAGGCGAGAGCATCGCGGGTTAGTATTTTTGCCAGTTTGAGGTAAGTAATGACTGTAAATCTTGTTCTAAGGGTATGAAACCCCGGATTTCGTATTTTCTCACTATTTTTGGAGTGGCGCACATGCCGGATAATGAGTGTGTTACGTGCAATGATTTTTTGGATTTGGACTTGGTCCTTTACGCGGCAACTATTGAGTTGCGTATTTACTTTAAATCATATGTTAAATCGTGTTTAAAAACTATTGCTATATTTGGGATGTAAGCCATGTTTGGGGCCTTGCGCCGACTTATTTAGACTCCTTGGGGGCTTTTACTGCTATTTCTTCACTGTGTTGACTTATGATTTACACTCAGTCATATTATGTTTAACTTTTTTCGAACTATAGCCTTATTTACGCTATTTCTGAGATATAAAATGATGTTTTGGGTCGAGTACCCCATTTTAATGATAGCACGAGTGTCTTATTGAGAGTTTCTGACAGAGTGAGGACGAGGGCCTGATTGTGAGGATATGAGATGCCACGTGGTGGCTTGATATTAGCGCTTGGGATGAAGGAGTCCCTCCAGAGTCTCTACACACACCCAGTGAGCGCAGGTACCTACTGAGTGTTAGTGCCAACTGCCGAGTGACGAGTGATTGGGAGGTATGAGTGACCATGAGCTTGCCCGAGGGGCTGATTATGAGTGACTGTGAGGTTTCCTGAGGGGCAGATATCTGAGTGATGTTACGCCCGAGGGGTAGTTTCTGATACATGTTTTTGCTTGAGGGTCTACTTATGATTTTACCACTTTCACTCTGCTTTTTATGATTTTTATCATTATTACACTAAACTTCTTGAAAATTATATTGAAACTGTTGGCAAGTATATTCCCAAATGATTTTTACCAAAAATCGGCTTTTAAGCGTGATAATTTAACATATACACGGTTGGAAAGAAAGACTGTGCTTATTGTGAAATGATGATTTGACTTATGTGTTTCTTACTGCTCATACCTGATTTATTTTCATTACTACTGAGTTGGCGTACTCACATTACTCACTGCACCTTTGTGCAGATCCAGGTGCTAGGGCAGAGAGAGTTGTGTATCTGTTCCGGAGATTTCTAGGAGATTTTTGCAAGGTAGGTGGACGCGTCTGCAACCCCTCTCTCTCCTTCTTACTATTATAGGGTTTATTTTTCAGAGTTGTATATTTTCTGTAGATGCTCATGACAAGTAACTCCGGGATCTCGGGATTGTATTTAATATTTGTTGTAGCATTATCAATTTTTAAAATGTTTAAACGATACCTTTATGGATTATCAGTTTAGTAATGATATAAATGAAAGATTATTACGATTTGAGTGTGGATTTTATTGGCCTAGTCTCACGATAGGCGCCATCACGACTGGTTTAGATTTGGGGTCGGGATAGAAACCAACCAGAATATATCGTAAAACTATCAACCAGCTCAACCTTTTATGCACCACAGTGAATTCAACGGAACAACCAACACTTCCAAATATGTGAAACAATATTTAACAAGAAGTTGATGAAAACAAGTAGACATGGAGGCATCAAAATCATGAAAACAATCAAGACACGAATTGTAACAATCAGATCGGTTGTTTTGTGTTATCGGACCCCGTTCCCCTAAATAAAACTTCCCATAGAAGAATTTCATGATTTATGACTTGCGGGGACTGGTGGTCCGGGATTCGGAGGTGTTTGGAATGCAATAGGAACAATTTGTTCCTTAAGGTTGGCCTTTAAGGCGAAGTTTGACTTCGATCAACATTTTGGGTAAACAACCTCGGAATCGAGTTTCGTGGGTTCCGGTAGCTTCGTGTGATGATTCCGGACCTGGGCGTATGTTCGGACTAGGGTTCTAATGACCCGGGGGCATTTCAGCACCCAATATTGAAAAAAGAAGTTCCTTAAGTTCCTATTTTGGTTTGGGACGTGTTTTTGTGTTATCAAGGTCCGAACGGAATTCCGAGACCGGAAATAGTTCTGTTATGTTAAGTATGACTTGCCTGCAAAATTTGGTGTCATTCCGAGTTGTATAAGTCTGTTCGGCGCGTTGTTAGCGAAGTCTAGAAAACTTAAAGTTCCTAAGTTTGGTTCTTGGGGTTTGGAGGTGTGATTTTGAGTTTTAGCGTTCTTTTGGGTGTTTCGAAAGCAGGAGCGAGTCTGTATTATTATTTGGGACTCGTTAGTATATTTGCACTAGGGCTCGGGTGGGCCAGGTGCCTCTCGGGCACCTAACGGTCCTAAAACCAGCTAAAATAGCTGCTGGTACACCTGTTCTGGTGTGACCGCAGGTGCGGTTGCCCGGTCGCATGTGCGGGACCGCTACCTGCGACCCCCAGTTGTCTGGCCAATTATTGCAGGAGCGGAGCCGTACGTGCGGTATCCACTCCGCAGGTACGGGCCCAGGCTCCCCAGTCCATTTTCGCAGGTGCGAGATTTTTCTCGCAGCTACGAGACCGCAGGTGCGGTCCTCGAGCCGCTAGTGCGAAAATACTATCCAGACAGTGTGTTTTTATACACAGGTTTTAAACACATTTCCTCATTTCCTTCTTCTTCCTTGGGGCGATTTCCACCATTGTTGAGGGGCTATCGACCTAGTCATTTAAGGTAAGTAAAATCTACTCTAATCTTAGCTTCATGCATGGATTTCTAGCCTAATTATCTACATAAATTAGTGAAAAATCAAAAACTAGGTAGTAACCTAGAGCTTGTGATAATTTGAGAATTTAACCGTGAATATTCTATGAAATCAAGTAATAATCATATATTAATGATCGTTAGGCTTTGAGTGAGTGTTCCCTTCGAGAATTATTAGAATCCGAGCGTGCGGGCCCGGGGTTGGATTTTGGGAATTTCTCAAGAATGTTGAATTATTGAAAAATTAGGTTAATTTCCCAACTTTGAGCATGCATTGATGTCATTATACCGTATTTGGCTAGTTGCGAGTCCTCGGGTGTAGAGTTCAGAGATTCGGGCGCATCCTTGGTCCGAGGGGTAGTTTCGACACGAGGTGAGTCTCCTTTCTAACCTAGTAAAGGGAAATTGTCCCCCTAGGTCATTTAAATGCTATATGTGATAATTTATAGGGGCTACATATGTACAAAGTGACGAGAGTATGTACATAGCGACTATTACTATTATGTCCGGGTAGTTAGGCCCACATCATGCCTTGTGTTTTACTTGATATGAACTATATGCGTGCTGAATTTACATTTCATATTACTTACATCCCTGAAGTTATGAAATTTGAGAAAACTTGTAAGAAATTGATCATGGAAAGGTATTCTCTTTTAAAAAGGAATAATGTATGTGCTATGACCGCTTCACAATTTGTATTCCGCGAGCGGAGTGTGATTTCCCCCACTCTTACGAGAGACGCAATTTTGGGACGAGCCGATCGATCCTCGACAGTGCGTAGAGAGATTGAGAAATGCACCTTTGGGACGGGCCGATCGATCCTCGACAGTGCATAGAGAGATATAGAGACGCACTTTTGGTACGGACCGTTCGATCCACGGCAGTGCGTAGAGAGATTGAGAGATGCACTTTTGGGACGGGCCGATCGATCCTCGGCAGTGCATAGAGAGATTGAGAGATGCACTTTTAGTACGGGCCGTCCCATCCGCGACAGTGCGTAGAAAGGTTGAGAGATGCACTTTTGGGACGGGCCGATCGATCCTCGGCAGTGCATAGAGAGGTTGAGAGGTGCACTTTTAGTATGGGCCGTTCGATCCTCGGCAGTGCACGAGCATGACTATCTTGTGACTCCGACCGGTTGTCCTTACCTTGCATGCATATGATTTTTTTTGTTATTAAATTTCATGCACTTGATTTGACAGATATTTGGGAACAAGTGAAGTGGTAATTATTTTATTTATCCCCAGTATCCTTCCCAGATTTCAGTATCTTACATATATACTTTTTGATTCACTGTCCTTACATGCCTACTATTTTTATTACATTCTATTAAATTATATTGTTGGACCTTAGTGAGTGTCATGTCGACCTCTCGCCACTACCTATTCGAGGTTAGGCGGGATACTCACTGGGTACATATATATTTATGTATTCATACTACACTTCTGTACTTAATTGTACAGTTCTGGGGCTGGTGTTTCTGGTTATCCGACCGGAGCTTGACATATATTCTGGACCTGACTCCACGGTGAGATGCCTCTCTTGGCGTTTCTCAGCTATGCTCTAGAGTTATCTTTTGTCTATATTCTGTCTATTCCTCTTAGACAACCGTACAGTCTTGTATTATCTTTTGTATATTCTACTAGTTCGCCTATTGACTTGTGACACTAGTTCCTGGCGCGCACTTAGTAGATTCTTATTTTGGGACTGTAAATATATATTGGATCACGATCATTTTGACTGTATGTATTTAAATTGATAAATGCTTCCGCTTTTTATTTAAATAAGATAAGTGTAAAACTTTGAGAAATATGTGGGGTTGGTATATTAATAAGGAAAATCTCACTAATAAACGGCTGTTGGCTTGCCTGACCCCGGTGTTGGGCGCCATCACGACCCTTATGGTATTTTGGATCGTGATAGTAATATAGTGAATTGAAACCAGGGAAGGGATCATGTTAAACAGATAATTTGGTGGTGCATAGATACTCTATCACGCCCCAAACCTGGGGAGGCGTGGCTGGCACCCGGTGCCGCACTAACCTGAGCAAACCACTCTGCAACTCATGATAGTTCGACCAAAACTATAGCATATATAGGCCGAGTTAGCTGAACTTATTCCTTTCGTAACTATCATGGGCCAACATGTCCACAACAACAACACGTAGTCTACAATTGTAAGGGGGAAAATGTTCTGTAAATGAACCATCGTTCATAAAACATGAATACATATGGGTCGTCAAGGCCTCTGACATACTGTACATAATAAACCTGTGTCTACAAAGCCTCTAAGATTATTTGACATCAAATAGGATAGGGTACCGGCCTACCCATAAGTCTGTAACGGTACTCTGACGCGATGAGTTATAGACTCAGCTACGCTCCGAATGAGGTGGAGTCTGAGCGATCCTTTGTTGAATAACCATCTCGTCTACTATGAGGGTTCGTCAAACAGATTATCTATACCTGCAGGCATGAATGCAGCGTCCCCAACAAAAGGACGTCAGTACGAATAATGTACTGAGTAAGTAAAGAATATAAATCAGTATATAAAGGACATGGAAGAAACATGGAGTAAAAGATCCAATCTATAAGTCTGGATAGCTCTGTAAATAATGAAATATTTATAATGTCATGCATATGCATATAAATGTCATGTAATGCATAGGTCTGTACGTACATAACATCATCAAGCCTCTGAGGGCATCTCATCATATCATCTCGGCCACTGTGGGCAAATCATCAACGTATACCAGCTGATCAGGTGGTGGTATATATATAACGCCGTAATCTTTTCCCATATCTCATATATATATATATATATATATATATATATATATATATATACGCGTATATAACGCCATCTGGTCATGAGTCAATGCACATGTATAAATGAATGAAATGCATGAAAAATATGTAATAATCTAAATATTCCTTCTGCATAAACTTTTTCAACTGCGTATTATTCTAAGACCCATGAACAGAAGATAATAATAATTCACATGGGGAATTAAGAATATAGATACCCTAGTATTTCTATGAGTAGAGTAATTTATCAAAACTATGCATTTGCTCATTTCTTTTGTATAATTTGGATCATGCCAAAAGATAGAAGGGATAACCTTAATATACCTGAGCCACTTGGAGCTAACATCTGTATAACACATAACAACATGGATGATAAAACATCCTCGTGTCGCACTCGTATTAAACGGAGCACAGATTCGTAATTGAATACCATCTCAACAGGAAGGGCATTCTTGCGCAGATGAGTCATATCGTGTTATGGAAAAAGATTCCAAAAGCACTTCTTGGGACACCAGAAGTTGTAGTAAGTTCCTCTTAAATTCACAACAAAAATGCCAAGCAGAAGAGAGAACCTTCAAGTTCAAGAAGTCACTAAGACACTTGAGCTTTTCCAAACTACGGATAGTTGTGCATTGGTGCAAGGAAAGCAGTGCAGAACAGCAGAATTGGAAAGAAATTGAATGCATTTCCGAATCTACTTAGTGATGTAATTGTGGGCGCTTCTCCTTGGATTTTTCAAATCTAAGTCTGATTACTACAATTTCCAGAATTGAAATGAAATTGAATACATTCTTTCTTTTCTAAATCTATTTAGTAATGTAATTTTGTGGCGCTTTCTCCTTTAGTCTTCTTTTCATAAGTTTAAATTTTTTGCAAACCAGTTCTTAATGTGACACATGTAATAAATGACTAATGAGTCATCTTTAAATCAAAAGGGGGTTTCCACGTAGAGTGGGGTATTTAATCTTATCCCTTAACTATTAATTAACTAGGTAATGATCCGTTACTTGATAACTAATCATTTACTCATGTAATTAAAAATTATTCCAAATTATTTAAAACTGTTCACTTTTAATACACTTTATACACCTTACTATAATATACTTTACTATGGTCGTCATGTGGTATCACATAAACTTAATACTTACATTATTATTCCACTAAAACATCCATGTAAAGATACATATATTTTCTCAATTTCTAATTTTCCTATTCTCATATAAAGAGTAAAAAAATTTGTATGCTTAATTTTTAAAAGGGTAAAAAGATATCCTTCTTTTCTTGTGAGAAAATAACTTATATCTTTACAATAAGAAAAATCTCATAAAATTTTCTCATATTATGTATGTGTAAAATTTAAATCATAGCCGAAAATAGTAATATTAACTAGTTTCTCTCCACGTGCGTTGCACGTGTATATTAAATCATAAGTATATATATTATTTTCGATATAATATTATCACAAACAGCATAACTGTAACGATCCGATCGGTTATTTTGAGCTCTAGCGCGTTGTTTGGCGGGTTAAGGCCATGAGCAACTTCATTTCAGGTATTATGACTTGTAGGCGTGGTCGGACTGAATTTCATGCAGTTCGGAGTCGAATTGGAAAGAAATTTCTCATTTCGGAATCCTTAAGGTGGAAGAATTGACTAAGATTAGATTTTTGAGTAAACGACCTCAGAATCAGGATTTGAAGGTTCCAGAAGGTTCCCATGATGATTTCGTACTTAGGCGTATGTTCGGAGCGGGTTTCGAATGACCGGGAGCGTTTCGGCGCATATTGTAGAAGTTAGTATTTTGGAAGAAATTTCATAAGTTGGGGTTGAAGTGCATTTCAGTGTTATTGATGTCTGTTTGGGATTTCGAGCCTGAGAATAGCTCCGTATGGTGATTCTGGTGTTAGGAGCGTGATCGGAAGTGAATTCGGAAGTCCGTAGGTCATTTTAGATTCCGATCAGAAGTGGAAATTTTGATATCGGGGTCGGATTCCGATTCTAATTCCGGAAGTTGTGATAGGTTCGTAATGTTGAATGTGATTTGTGTGCAAAATTTGGGTTTAATCGGACGTGATTTGATAGGTTTTAGCATCGAATGTAGAATTTGAAAATTTCAAAGTTCATAAAGATTGAATTGAGCTGCGATCCTTTGTTTGGATGTTATTTGTGGTGATTTGAGGCCTCGAGCAGCTCCGCATTATGTTTTGGTACAGGTACGGATTGAAATTGGAATTTGAGAAAGGATGGGGTTGCTAGTATCTTGTGTGACCACATATGCGAGGCTTTGGCCGGAGGTGCGGAGCCGCAGAAGCGGCCTGGGTGCTGCAGAAGCGAAGGTGGCTGGCTAGGATTGGGACCGCAGATGCGGTTGGCTCGCCACAGAAGCGAGACCACACCTGCGGATTTGTAAGCGCAGAAGTGGGAATAGGCAAGGTGCCATGGACTGCAGAAGCGGTGACGGGTCCGCACATGCGGAGCCGCAGAAGCGGTCATGTGACTGCAGGTGCAAGGGATCACTGGGCAGTATCTTTTAAAGACGGGATTTGGCTATTTCTCTTAGTTTTTATCTTGGTTGGACGATTTTTGGAGAGCTTCAAGTGGGGATTTTCTTTATATGACAAGGTAAGTTGTTTCTACGCATTTCAAGTTAAATACAAGATTTGTATATAGATTTGGTCGTGGAAATTAGTAAAAATTTGGGATTTTGAAGAAAGGTCTAGAATGTGTATTTTTGGACTTTGACCACGAATTTGGGCATGGAATTTAGAGAAAAATATATAGAGTTCGTAAACTTATGGGTAACCTTTATCTTCGAAAGATTTTGGAATCCGAGCACGTGGGCCCGAGGGTGATTTTATTGACTTTCCGAGCAGAGTTGGAAATTTATATAATTTGAATTTTTATAAGTATTAGAGTATATTTTCATTGGTTTGCCCGTTATTTGATAGTTTTGGGGCGTTGTGTATCGATTTGACTCATCGAAAGGGCTTGGACGCCCGTTATGAATCTTCGGAGCGAGATAAGTATCATTTCTAACATTGTAAGAGGGAATTGTCCCCATAGGTGAAATAATCAAATATGTGCTACTATTTGTGGGCGCTACGTATACATTAGGTGACGGGAGTTCGCGCGTAGCTATTATTATGCTTATGTCCGGGTAGTCTAGGCCCCAAAAGCATATTTTATTTGTTGTAATTGTGACCTTATTGATTAAATTAAAAATGATTAAACCTTATCAAACTTGGCAAATGAATTTCTAGAAAATATTTAAATACTACCTTCTGACCATTAAAAGAGAATTTTATCACTTCCTTGGATAATTATTTTTCCTGATAAAGCATGAATTTACTGTCTGAATGCGTGTATCTATGAGTACCTGAGTCACATGTATGATTCGCGAGCAGGGTAACTCTATTATTTATATATGACCGCGTCGCATGATCGATTCGCGAGCGGGGTAATAGATGAATCTATGGTTCGAGGCGTTCGACCCTTTGGCAGTGCACAATTTATTTATCGTTGGTTTCGTTCGACCCTCGGCATTTCTTGTGCATGATCTTTGCTGAATACTTTCTAAGATTTTTAACTGTTTACTGGCCTGGGAATATAAACTGTCAACTGAAATTACGAAGATTTAAAGTTTATAAATGTGGAAGAAGTTGTTGTTTCCTATCACTATTTGTTAATTTCCTATGATATCCATGCTTAGTGTCATCCTTGTTTATATTGAATTGACCTCTAGCAAGTGTTAAAGTCGACCTCTCGTCACTACCTCTTCGAGTTTAGGCAGGATACTTATTGAGTACACGTCGTTTCCGTACTCATACTACACTTGTTGTGCATTTTTATTGCACGTGTACATGTATATCTGGTGGCCCCTCTTGGCGTCGTGGCATGGTTGGTATGGGGACTTGGGTGAGCTGCACCTCTTGAGGTTTATATTTAGTCCGGGGTTCCATACCCTCAGGACAAGATTTATAACTATTATTACCTCTACCGGGCCGCGACACTAGTCCGCAATGCTCTTACCACTCAAATTGGCTCCCGATTGCTCCGAATCTAGCCAAAACCAGTTTAACACCATGAATATATAACCAAGGAACACAAAATAATTGGAAACTATCAAATTACAAAAAAATCTCAAAATTCGGCCAAACCCGAGCCCACGCCTCGGAACTCGATAATTTTTATATCACTAGAAACCTCGTCCTCCCACGATTCTACTCATACCAAAATTATCACAATCGGATCACAATTGTCTACCCAAAACCTCGAAAGAATTTCCAATTCTCCACCCCCTTTTTCCCAACCTTTTCCTACTCAAGTCCTTAAATTTTCAAGCCTAATCCGAAAAAAATAGCATAGGAACGATGTTAGTAACCAAAGAACTTACCTTTACTGAAGAATCTTGAGTTTCCTTCTCCAAACCACCTTCAAAGAACTCCTCCCGCATGCAAAAATCGTGAACATAAGAAAATTTTCTTGGAGGGCCTTTATATACTATTTCTTCCAGTTATTTCCGCACATGCGGATCTTTAGTCGCACCTGCGGAAACCAACTTAACGGACCAATTCCGCAGCTGCGGCCACTCCTCCACACCTGCGGCTTCGCAGGTGCGGCCAAAACTTCACACCTGCGGAAAAATCCCCAGCCTAGCCTTTTCGCACCTGCGCTCTGCCCATCGCACTTGTGACATCGCACCTGCGGCTTCCCGACCGCAGCTACGGTCAACACCAGAACTTCACACCAGCAGCTATTGCTGCAATTTTCCAAGTCCAAAAACCCCGCCAACAACCCGAAATCAATCCCGAGCCTCTCGGACCCCAACCAAACATACCAACACACCCCATATCATTATTCCAACTTAGTCGAGCCTTCGAAACACCAAAAACAACACAAAAACACCAAATTTACATCAAATTCAAGCCTATGAACCCGAAACTTCCAAATTTCGCCAACTACGCTGAAACCAGCAAAAACACCTCTGATTGACCTGAAATTTGGCAGACATATTCAAAATGAAACAACGAACCTGCTCCAACTTTCAGAATTCCATTCTGACCCCGATAGACAATTTTCCACTGCCGACCGGAAATCGCCAAAAACTAACTTTCGCCAATTCAAGCCTAATTTTACACCGGACATCACAAAAATATTCTGAACACACTCCTAACTCAAATCACCTAACGAAGCTATCCGAGCCATAAAATCCGCACTCCGAGGTCGTTTATCAATAAGTCAACTCTCAGTTGACTTTCTCAATTATTAGTCTACTTTAAAAGGCTAAATGCCTAAATTCTCACCATAACCACTCAGAACCCAAACAACTGACCCAACACAACAAAAATGGGCTAGCAATATATAACAAATGCAGAAATAGGGGAAACGGGGTAAATCTCATGGATCAACCGGCCGGGTCGTTAGATCCTCCCCCTCTTAAGCATGCGCTGAGCCCTCAGGTAAGAAATCACCCTGCTAGGCATATACTCGGAAAAATCCCTCCACTCGACCCTCGGACGCCCCGGCATAGCTAAGGTCACAGTCTTAGCATGACAATCAAGAAAAACATGGCATGGAGATAACCAATCCATTCCCAATATCACATCAAAATCGACCAGGTTGAGTAACAGTAGGTCCACTCTGGTCTCCAGACCCCCGATAGATATCATGCACGACCGATACACACGGTCCACAACAACAGTATCGCCCACCGGAGGCAACACATGAACAGAGGTGACTAGAGACTCACAGGGCACATCCAGAAAACCGGAAAAATATGAAGAAACATAGGAATATGTAGAACCAGGGTCAAATAAAGCCAAGGCATCACGACAACAGACTGAAACAATACTTGCGATCACGACATCTGAGGCCATAGCATCTAGCCTGGATGGAAATGCATAAATGCAAGCCTGACCTCCCCCTGCTTGACCTCCCCCTCTAGGGCGGCCTCTGGCTGACTGACCACCACCCCTAGCTGCCTGGGCGGGTGGTGAAGTGAATGGAGCTGAAGTCGAGGGCTGGCCCCTCTGCTGAGAAGATCCACTGGAACGGCGGGGACACTGCCTCCACCTGTGCCTGAACTCTCCACACTCAAAATACTCTCCACACTCAAAATAACTCCCTGTAGCTGGAGGCGGGGACTGATCGAAACCCCTAGCACCCGTACGACCACTGGAAGACTCCTGCATAGAAGAACTCTGAACTGGAGGTGCTCGAGCTGCACCCTGAGTTGGGAGGGTGACAAATGAAGTACGTCCTGACTGAGAAGTACGGGGACCCTACCCCGAGGAGGCACCGCCATATGCTGGGCGGCCTGACTGAGGAGGCCTGAATGAACGGCCCCTACCTTGCTGAAACTGTCCCTTGAAGGGAGCACCACTAGAACTTTTCGAACCACGAGGCCTTTTGGCCTCCCTCTCCTCCTGCTCCTTGCGGCGAACAAACTCAATATCTCGAGCTATGTCAACAACCTGCTCGAATGAAGCACCCGATACTCTCCCCCGATGCATAAATAACCGAAGCTGATAAGAAAGACCATCTACAAACCTCCTCACCCTCTCCCTATCAGTAGGGATAATCTCAGAAACATGCCTAGCCAACTCGAAGAACCTCATCTCGTACTGAGTAACTGATAACTCTCCCGGGCGCAACTGCTCAAACTACCTGCACTGCTCCTCTCTATGGGACTGAGGAACATACTTCTCCAAGAAGATCATGGAGAACTACTGCCAGGTAAGAGGCGTTGAACCAACCGATTTACGCCTCTCGAATGACTCCCACGAGGTAAAAGCAGCACCCGCAAACTGAAATGTAACAAATGAGACCCCACTGGTCTTCAAAATACCCACGGTACGCAGTATCCTCTGGCACCTATCTAGAAATCCCTGGGCATCCTCGCCCTCTGTACCGCTGCAAGTCAGAGGCTGAAGTCTGCTGAATCTCTCCAACCTGCGCTGCTCGTCTTCAGGCATAGCAGGGACCACATAATCCTGGGCCAAAGAAACTGGCTGAGGGGCTGCCCCCGATGCTTGAATACCCTGTGCAGCCTACTCAGGTGCCCGGGCAACTGGAGTCTGATTGCCTCCCCCGGCCTGAGCTATGGTGGCAGTAGAAGACATGGCGACTGCTTGAGCCAAACTGGTGCATACTGTCAATATCTGAGACAAGGTCTCCTGAAGACTCGGAATAACCATAGGCATTACTGGTGCCTGAGCCTGTCCCGCTGGGACACAATCGGCGGGAACTTGATCATGATCGATAGGGGATCCTGAGGCACTGCCCCAGCTGCTGCGCGGGCTGTCCCCTACCTCTACCACGACCTCGACCGTGGCCTCGACCCCTCGCTGGTCTAGCCGGTGACTGGTCTCTCTGATCGGTATGGCGTGTCCTCACCATCTCTAAGAGAATGAAACAACGTAAGTTCAGATTTCAAGAATTAAAAGATCAGCGCGAAAGAGTTCAAGAAAGATAGAAATGTTTCCTAAAAGTTCAGCAGCCTCTCGAAGATAAGTACAGACGTTTCTGTACCGATCCGCAAGACTCTACTAAACCTGCTCATGACCGTTGAGTCCTATGTAACCTAGGCTCTGATACAAAACTGTCACAACCCCAAATCCTAACCGGCCATGATGGCGCCTATCGTGGAACTAGGCTAGCCGACTACCACATATTCGCAATTTCCTTTTAAAAATCCCCAATAAAGTTTCTAGCATTTCACAAAAGTATACAGAAATTACTGAATATAATGGGCCAATATTATACAATGCCGCACACCCCAAAACTCGTAGCTAACATATCATGAGCATCTAGAGGAAATAAGCCAAAATAAACTATTATAATACAACACCTTCGAATAAACGCTAAATACAACAAGAAGGGAAAACATAGATGCTGCGGACGCTGAACAGCTACCTCTATATCCCGCAAATCTGGCTTCGCGAGAAATAACAGGCTAGTGATCAATATCTGCTCCTGAATCTGCACACAGAGGTACAGGGAGTAATGTGAGTACGCCAAATCAGTAGTAATGAAAATAAATCAAGTCTAAGTAGCAAGGAAACACATAAAATCAATGCCATCAAGTCACAATATACACAGCCTTACTTTCCAATAGTATAACGTAGATATACGAAATCATCATGCCTTAAAATCAACTTCAGAATTTTTTTTTTGTTTAAACGATTTTCATTTATTCTCCCTTAACCTAACTAATTATGTTAAAAAACCCTAATTTTCTAGCTCTAGTTTTGGGTTGTGAGTTCATCTTTACTGTTTATTCGCTCAACTTGTTTGTATGTTTGATTCTCTTGGGTTCTGCTTCGATTAATTTTTTACCCTAATATGTCCATTAGGGTTTCATATTTTATGATTCCTTCTGTTTGTGTTCGGGTTTATTTGTTTATTCATGGGAGTCTACATTATTTCCCTTAGACAGTGTTATTCTTTGATACTTTGAATCCCTGATTTTCTGTGTTGATACTCTTTACTGATTTTCGATGACCTTTTCGTGTTTTTACAACCTGCAAACTATTTTCCTACCTTATTATGTGATTTACTATATTATTAATTGGTTCCTACTGATTGTTTCCTTAATTAGACCTTATGTATCTAGTCCTAATTGCTTACTCTGTACCTACTATTTGAATTATTTCCTTATTTGTTATGATCTAGCTATACATCATTTCTTTCCTTACTTGTTACATGTTCTTTACCGTTTGAAATAATTCCCTTAATTAAGGGAAGACATGGACTGATTTTACTCTAATTGATTCCGAGTTCCATAATCACTATATAATTTTGATTCTTACCTTATTTTACTTAGCTTTCAAACTACTATATATATTTCTCTCTTCTATTCTCATTACACAGTCTCATACACACACGAACCAACATTAGTTCACATCTCTCATACACTTAAAAGCTCTTCTGCTTTCTTTGTTACTTGTTATTGTTACTAAATTAGCCGGCTGCAAGCTAAGACTAACTATTACACTCTCATGTCCTTCACTTTGTGTTTACTCTCTTTATTCGTATGTTCTGATTTCAATTCATGTTCCAAAATCAATGTGTTTCTTCTATTGCCTTAGTCCATCACTGTGCTAGTCTGTTGTTGTTTGCTTCTCAACATGTGTTTAACTATGTTTTAATTAGTTACTCTGAAATCCCTTGTCTTGTTGCATGTACTATCAGATATCCCTTAATTGCAAAAGACTCATGTTTATTATATGTTTCCAGCCCCAATTATCTGTTGTTTCTGTGATTACACGACTCTTGCCAGAAACTGTTTTACTGAACAATTCTCCTATTTTATAAAACTACTTCAACTGAGTCTTTTCAATATTTTTTTATACCAAAGCATTTTCAAAACCATGTCAAGCACTCTCACTCTACTCTTAGGTCCTTAAATTCTGCCCATCTAGTGTGTGACTGCTTTGGGATTCCTATCTGCCCTACTAGGGCTGGCTCTTCCACACTGCACTTACTCAGTTCTGGTTATGAAACCTGGTTGTGATCACTGCCTGGGATCCTTGAGGTCCTTAGGGAACTCTGACAAACCCAGACATGAGAAAGGCTATGACTTTGGCATTTGAGGCTATGGAAAGTTTGGTACATTTGGCCTACTTCAGGCTCCCTATAGTTTAACTTCTTATTTTCTATCTATTTATGTAATTTATTCAGCTGTTGGTTTGTAATAATTATTGTAAATACATATTGAGGTTGGCTAGTGAAATAGGGAGGGTAGTTATATATTATATCATTGGGTAGAAATCATGCCTTAGGATTTTACATTCCCTATATCTGTATTAGAATTCATGCTTAGGACAAACATATTCATTCAAACCATGCCAAACATGCATTAGATATCATGTCTTTAAGGCTTTCATGTTTACTGCTTTAACGTACAACATGTCCTTAATGCATGCGTATGCTTACAACATAGAAATCCTGCTCTTAGGATAATTAACGTAAATTGTTTCTACATGTGCCTTCATAAATTGTGCTTAACAACTCTGTAATTCTCTGTGCATTTTATAAATCATGTTTTAGGAATTCTGCACATCACGAATTCATGTCTTAACCATTCTGCATTTTATATGACATAATAGATACCATGCTCTTGGATTTCGTTCTTATTTGCTTAGCCACGCCTAGTTTAAACTACTGATTCATGAAAATAGGAATGAAACAAACTCGCATATGATTATCCTATTTTAGATAAAACTGGAAAGAATCCCTACATTTTAGTAACACCTAGAACAACATGCTTTTAGGCAAAAACAACTTTTGAACTGTCTAAAGGTTAACAGGCTTAAAAATCAGTAGGCAAACTGATTAGGCCCCTGCTTATGAGTTTATAAAATAAAGTTGCATATTTCTGTGCATTGATTTTCACTTAGATATCTTGTCTAATAAGACTACCTCTTGTTTGTGTTTGAGACATGCTGATTATGTGCATTACTTGTGGAGATAAATCTGGGCCTCATAATTGCGTTCCTGCATTTATCTGATTAGTCCTATTTGTTCTTGCATGTCGCTTAGAATTTTATCTTTTTTTTTAAAACCTTAAGGGTCTGTCTAGAACTACCTATACTTAGAGGTCCTAAATTCCTCCAGGACCATTAACAAGGGACGGGTAACAACACGCATAGAGATCGCTAAATAAACCCGCTTAATAACCACTAAGGGGTGGGGTAAAGGGTAGATATGGATATGATGACCAGTGCGCTAATGACATGTGTAGCCCCTCACTAAAGAGTGATTATCGGGCATTGCATTGATGTGATCCTATAAAATAAACAACTAAGGACTCCCATATCCCCTACATATATGTGCTTAGACCATAAATCTTTCAAAACTTTATTACATATGTGTGCTTAGACTGCGAATCTTTTCAAAACCATTACTTGTTTCCATGTGTCTACTTTGACTGCCTATTCGCTACATGCTTGAATTCACAAACTTGTTTGGCCGAGAACCACAGTTGTTGACTTTGAGGGGTGCCTAACACCTTCCCGTTGATGTAATTTCAAGCCCTTACCCACTCTCCGGTTATTCAATTAGTGTTATTGTGAACCTTAATATGTGTCCTAACACACCTTAATTGATTAGGTGTCGACTCTTCAAATCCTTCACATCCCTTATCCCAAAAGGAAATGAGTTGTCCCAATAATGTCAAAAAAACCCCGACCGATCCGAAAGGAGAGGAAAGAGGGGGCACGACAGCTTGCCCATATGTTGGGACAATGAATGACTTGAAAGGAGGTCTTCTCAGAGCGGGATTCCGAGATTTCAGTATTTTAATTCCGGTGGAGGAAAGACAATTGGACTATAAATGATCAAGTTCGGGTTTATAGAGTAATGAGAGTGGGTGTTTTCAAGTGAGGTGGAATTTTCATCTGTAACGTGGCATCGGCGTCTTTGATCGAATAGGATGTGTTAAGTTAGTCGGTGCTATGGTTTCTTCGATTGCATTGGGTCAGAGTAATGTGAACTAGTATTTAAGAAGCAGCTATTAGAGATCATGGTGTGCGGTGGTTCAGGATTGAATAAGTATTTCTAATATAGGCGGCCCGGGAAAGATGATTTTCCTAGAGGTTTGATGTTGTGGTGATCTGCTAGTTTAAGTGTTACAAAGAATGGTATTTATTTGAGGCAACAACTGAGCAACATATGATGAAAGAAGACATGTGAGAAGTGTCCGGTGGCGGATAAATTTCCAGAAGGCCAGGTGTAAGAAACGAAAGTCAAGTGGTTGCTTAAAGGAGTGAGTTTGACCAAAGTGGGAGAGTGGCAGCGTAGCATATGAGTTTTGTGGTAATATGGATGCGTATCTTGAGGAGAAGTTTGGAGGGATTTGGAAATTTTAGTGGACGGTGAGTGGGTCCACGTGCTTAAATTGAAATATTGACTATTGGGACGGGAGATGGGATGCAACAGAGAGGATTTGTTCGATATGAAGAAGGATGCAGCATAGCTGTGAATTAGAAGATATTGTCACGCATTTAGTAGATGTCCCTAAGGAGCGGACGGACTGCTAAAGATGGTGAATGAGAATGGGCTTAGGATGGGGTACTAATGTCGTGAAGATTGTGCAGTGCAGCATCGTTGGAAGGTGTCAGTTGGTAATATTTGCAGGTGGGCTATCTTCTGTGAGCAGGTCAGTGGTTGCGTGGTTGGCGGAGTATTTGCGAGGGATTTTACTAACTATGGATTTTATTAACTATTCAGCAAGAGGTCGGATATGAGAACGTGGTTAAGACTGCTTGTGAAATGCTAACGGAAGGATTTCAAGGAATTTGGTGAGTTGGTTATGCATGATCATGTTAACAATGAAGGAAGATTCTTGGAGAGTTCTAAATTTGTGTAATAGCAGCTTCATGCTAAGTGGGAGAGTTCCACCCCTACGATTGGGTTGCATGTGTATCCATTGGCAAATATTCTGGTCATCGGCATATTAGTGGGTTATTACAGCTAAGGAAAGAAGACATGAGTAGTAATTGAGCATAGGATTTGATAAATGTGTGCAAAGGTTGGCCATATGGAATCAGGTTTAGGCTTTGAAAGGATTCTGGATTTATGCTTAGTACAAAGGTAATTTGCAATGGAAGTGATTCAGCCGGGTGCTTATTCAAGATGGGTGTTCAGGTACCAGTGAAGCCGGGGAGTTGATTCTATTCGGGACCAAGCCAGAGTGGGTGACTCTCAATAGCGGTCCTAGTAGATTCAAAGGTTAGAATGTGGTGTCTAAGGATTTCAAGCCCACTGTATGGTTAAGAATCGAGCTTCCGCAGCAGAATTTTGAGAAAGAGAATATGGTTGGAGTGCTCTATGTTATGTTCGGCTTGCAGAGTAGAATTTGGAGGAAAAAGAAGAAAATGACTTCGGGTTCGTAGAAGGGTTTATCAGAATGGGTATACCGGTCAAATATGTGAATATGCGTGCAAGGAGAGCATGAAACGGTTCATGGGCTTGAAGACAAAGTAGTCTCGTGGAATGGAATCACTCAAAGTGAGTGCAAATTGAGTTGCTATGTGTTGATTTGGAGTTATCATCATTTCCTAACGCGAGTACGAACTAGATTAAGGTATAAGATGGGTCGTGTTATATGAGCTTATGGAAGGTTTAATTGAATCTCACTGCGGTATTGTGGCGGTGTTAGCGTATGGGCATTGTGAGTTATTGTTTATCTTTATCTATGGCTTGAGCAAAGTGAGGGGAGTCTGCTATCAATAAGTTGATCGCGAGGTAAAGTGTCGTATCAGTTTTAGTTTGAGGTATACGGGTGAATCAGTTATGTCCTACAGAAGTGGAGTTTCATAATGACTCGAGTAATGGAAATTTGGAAAATTTAGATGGTCAGCCATGGTGGAATTGGCGCAATGGCAGCAGTAATCAGTCCTTTCATCATGATGATTTATGCATGTGATTTGTGACGGTACGTGCGGGGTTTGATGATCGCCGTAATCGATTTTTTTTGGAAATATCCAAGTATTTTGGGTTTGTTATGTGTAGGAGGATCTCGGAAGGATTATAGTGGTATAGACTATTACTTGAGTATTTGCATGTTTTGTGATTATGAGAATTCGCTCGTGTGTTGTTACGGTTCTCTTGAATTGGGTTAAGCAAAAGTTTTTATGTGATAAAGTATTCTCCCTAATAGTGGTTCAGGAGTCATGATGGAATTCTTGTGCTATGCATAGTGGCATGTTAGGTGCAGTGAACGGTATGAAATTTGGAAGCAAGGATCAAGATTGCCAATTGGTGTTGTCAAGTATGTCACGAGCTCAGATGAGCAAGAAAAGGGACTTGGATGTTTAGAGTAAGCTGGTATTGTCTTCGGCATCACCTGAGATCGGTGGTTGTGTAAGAGGCTTTGCGTTCTGGTTGCATATTTCTTGGTTGGCTTAATAACACTTGTGTGGTCGGTGGTATGGATGTGCAGACTTGTTATCTAGTGCATGAGGTCGTGGAAGTGTATTCCACGTGAGGATTTTATATGGGTGACATGTAGTCACCTAATTGATTGAAGTTTCAGACCAAGTATAAAAGAGTATAATATTTTTTATTTGAGGGTTTATGCCTGGAGGTTGCTCGGTTCATTTGGTTGCCGATGTAGGGGTTTTTCTCCGGCTATGATGGTTGTTCTTGCATTTTATAAGAAAATGTGGGTTATTATGGACCCAGGTAAGGCCATTACCGTAGTTCGGTGCGAGCAGAATCGGCTCGAAGGTTGTGAATGGATTTAAATATGATTATGGGATCCATGTGGTTTAGAGGTATTCGTTTCAATATGGCGTTTCTCATGGAGAGATATTAGAACATTAGATGTTGTTCCATCTTCGCCCATTTCAGGTAATATTCGATTGTGCTGTGTGAGTTGTGAAGACGGCTTGATGATTTCTTATGTGTTGAGGTTCCGTGTAGTGATGATGATGTGTGAGTAGGATGGCTATTGAGATTCAGAGTATGTATAGCGCACCTCAGTTGTATTTGAGTTTTGTAGCGTATGGCTCTATCAGTCTCCCCAGGATGGTATTATGCACTTAGCGTGCTTGTGACCGATATTCAGTATTTTGTGGTAATGAGCAGTTTAGCTCGGTGTGTATCTCCTCACGGTTATGTTATTTCGACCGGGTTGCGCGCCGCAACAGTGTGATGTTGAGTACGGTTCCCCATATTTATTTTCTTGTGTTTTACTTCCTATTTTCTGAGGAGAGTTCATATTAATTGCGTGAGTTGAGTAGTCCCTTCCTGAGTCATTTCTTTATGCATCGCGATCGAGTTGTTGTTTGTTGGCACGTTGCGGCATCATGTGAGACTGTTGGTCATCTCTGAGGTGATTGGTTGCCTGAGCAGTTCATACTGGGTGAGATGAAGTTATTGGATCAGGGATCAGTGCGATAAGATTATGTGAAGTATATTAAAGAAAAAATACCATTATTTGGTCCATAATGATGTGATGATTCTAGTCAGAAGGAGAGATTCAATGGTTGGTTAACTCTGCAGCTGGTTACAAATTTCTACACATCTCATCCATTGCGGTGGTATCATAATCGTTATAGCAGGACCTATATAGAAGTCATGAGGTGCATTAGGAGTATCAGATTCGTGAAATTTTGGCTATTAAGGTCAGGGGATGTCGTAATGGTTAAATGGCGAATTATGCGGTGTTTGGTGCTAATTCAGCAAAGGCATGCAATCATGTTCTGGTACCTCGTTTACTGATTGATTTTGTGTTCATATATTGGAAACAGGCCTGGCAGAGAATTTTGGGAGTTGGAACTGGGTTCTGAGCTTATTGTATAGATAGAATAAGATATCTTTATATTTTATCGAGCTAATGTGCTCAACTGAGTCGTGGTAGCACGGGTAGGTTCACGAAGAGTTAGACGGTGGATTCAGATAACTCTAGAGCAGCTCTAAGCATGTTCGAGGACGAACACATGTTTAAGTGGGAGAGAATGTAACGACCCAACCGGTCATTTTGAGCTCTAACACATTGTTTGGCGGGTTAAGTCCATGATGAGCTTCATTTTAGGTATTATGACTTGTAGGCATGGTCGGAACTGAATTTCGGGAAGTTCGGAGTCGAATTGGAAAGAAAGTTCTCATTTTGGAAGCCATAAGTTGGAAGAACTGACTAAGTTTGGATTTTTGAGTAAACGACCTCAGAATCAGGATTTGAAGGTTCTAGCAGGTTCATATGATGATTTCAGACTCATGCGTATTTTCGGAGCGGGTTTGGGATGACCTGAGAGCGTTTCGGCGCATATTGTGGAAGTTAGTATTTTGGAAGAAATTTCATAAGTCACGATTGAAGTGCATTTCAGTGTTATTGATGTCCGTTTGGAACTCCAAGCCCGGGAATAGCTCCATATGGTGATTCTGGTGTTAGGAGCGTGATCGGAAGTGAATTTGGAGGTTCGTAGGTCATTTTAGAGTCATTTGGCTAAAGTCAGAAATTTGATGTTTTAAGAGGTCCGACAGGAAGTGGAAATTTTGATATCGGGGTTGGATTCCGATTCCGAATGTTATATTAGGTTTTTAATATTGAATGTGACTTGTGTGCAGGATTTGGGGTCAATCAGATGTGATTTGATAGGTTTTGGCACCGAATGTAGAAGTTGGAAATTTCAAGTTCATAAGATTGAATTGAGTTGCGATCCATTGTTTCGATGTTATTTGATGTTATTTGAGGCCTCGAGCAGGTCCGCATTATGTTTTGAGATTGGTTAGTGTGATTGGACGGGGTCCCGAGGGCCCCGGGTGGATTCCGGGTGGTTAACGGATTGAAATTTGAATTTGAGAAAGGCTGGGGTTGCTGGTGTCTTGTGTGACCGCACCTGCAAGGCTCTGGCCGCAGGTGCGGAGCCAGAGAAGCGGTCTAGGTACCGCATAAATGAAGGTGTCTGGCTAGTACTAGGACCGCAGATGCGGTTGGCTCGCCATAGAAGCGAGACCACACATGCAGATTCGTAAGCGCAGAAGCGGGAATGGAAAAGGAGCCATGCACCGCAGAAGCGGTAACGGGTCCGCACCTGCGGAACCGCAGAAGCGGTCATGTGACCGCATGTGCGAGGGATCGCTGGGCAGTGTCTTTTGAAGACGGGATTTGGCTATTTCTCTTCATTTTTCTCTTAGTTGGACGATTTTTGGAGAGCTTCAAGTGGGGATTTTCGTCATCTATGTCAAGGTAAGTTGTTTCTTCTCATTGCAAGTTAAATACAAGATTTATATATAGATTTGGTCGTGGAAATTAGTAGAAATTTGGTATTTTGAAGAAAGATCTAGAATGTGTATTTTTGGACTTTGGCCACGAATTTGGGCATGAAATTTAGAGAAAATTATATATTGAGTTCGTAAAATTATAGGTAACCTCTATCTTAGAAAAATTTCGGAATACGGGCACGTGGACCCTAGAGTGATTTTATCGACTTTCCGAGCAGAGTTGAAAATTTATATAATTTGAATTTTTATAAGTATTAGAGGATATTTTCATTGATTTTCCCGTTATTTGGATAGTTTTGGGGCGTAGTGCATCAATTTGACTTATCGGAAGGGCTTGGAAGCCGGTTATGAATCTTCGGAGCGATGTAAGTCTCCTTTCTAATCTTATAAGAGGGAATTGTCTCCATAGGTGAAATAATCAAATATGTGCTACTATTTGTAGGGGCTACGTACACACGAGGTGATCTGTTCGTAGCTACTAATATGCTTATGTCCGGGTAGTCTAGGCCCCAAAAGCATGTTTTATTTGTCGTACTTGTAACCTTATTTATGAAATTTAAAATGATTAAACCTTATCGATCTTGAAAAATTAATTTCTAAAAAAGATTTAAATACTACCTTCGTTACCATTAAAAGAGAATTTTATCACTTCCTTGGGTAATTATTTTTCCTGATAAAGCATGAAT
Organism: Nicotiana paniculata; assembly: GCA_005239505.1. Classification (NCBI taxonomy): domain Eukaryota; kingdom Viridiplantae; phylum Streptophyta; class Magnoliopsida; order Solanales; family Solanaceae; genus Nicotiana; species Nicotiana paniculata. Next base: position 222,620 of record ML367695.1, read on the forward strand.
TTATTGTCTGAATGTGTGTCTATGGGTACCTGAGTCGCATGTATGATTCGCAAACAGGGTAACTTTATTATTTATATATGACCGCGTCGCATGATCAATTGGTGAGCAGAGTAATAGATGCATCTATTGTTCGAGCCCTTCGACCCTTCAGCAGTGCATAGTTTACATTCGTTGGTTCGAGCCGTTCGACCTTCAGCATTTCTTGCGCATGATATTTGCCGAGTACTTTCTGAGATTTTTAACTGTTTACTGGCTTGAAATTAGAAATTGTCAACTGAAATAACGAAGATTTAAAGTTTATAAATATGGAAGAAGTTGTTGTTTCCTATCACTATTTGTTAATTTTCTATGATATCCATGCTTAGTGTCATCCTTGTTTATATTGAATTGACCTGAAGCAAGTGTCAAAGTTGACCTCTCGTCACTACCTCTTCGAGCTTAGGCGCGATACTTGCTGAGTACACATTGTTTACGTACTCATACTACACTTGCTGTGCATTTTTATTGCACAGGTACATGTATATCTAGTGGCCCCGCTTGGCGTCATGGCATGGTTGGTACGGGGACTTGGGTGAGCTGCACCTCTTGAGATGACCCGCAGCCGGCAAAGTGTCCCTCAGATGTATTGTATTGTACTTTTATTTCTTTGTCCAGTGTGTATTCCGGACAAATATTGTATCACATGTATACTTCCTAGAAATTTTGCTCATGCACTTGTGGCACCGAGTATTGGGATGTATTTTCTATTTGAGGTACTAAAACCTTGTTAATCACTCAGTAAATTTTTATCAATTTTCATTCAATGAAGCGAAAAATAACGATTTCAAAATAATAAAATTGGAACTTAATTAACTAATGAGTGTTAGCTTGCCTGACTATGGTGTCCGGTTCCATCACGACCTTCATGAATTTTGGGACGTGACAATAACCATCGACGTGTATCCTTTAATTAACGGATATGTATCATTACTCCACTTTTAATTCTAACTTATTCTTCTGCATCAAAATTGAATGTCTCTTTCGTTTAAGTCCTTTGTTTACATCTTTAATAAATATTTTTGCCATATTAATTACCAGTGTGACTCAAATGGTCTTATTCCCTTCGAGCTCATATGGGTTACTACGACTCATGCTAATATTAAAGTACGGGATGTAACATCCTCCCCCTTTAGAATATTCATCCTCGAATGTTAACTCTTAGAGATGTAAAAAATTTTTTACTAGGGTCTCTTCTTTAAATTAAGCTAAAACTCAATCTCTATCTGAAGTCTGGACTATTCAAAATTTTTTATACTTGACTAGTCGTATCTTCTTCACATTTACCTTACTAACCTTTCAATCTCGCATTGTATCTTATGTTTCTTTCATAACATCTCTTCCACATTACGCCTTAAAGCTCTATTGCGATACTTGCACCTCTGGTGCATAAAAAATCTGGCGAAAGTTTCTTACCAACTTTTTATGACTGAGCTCTATGGAACGATCTGAAAACAAAAGAAGGTTAACATTTCCTAAATTTCTTATAGCCTCTCAATTATAAATGTGGCGCGCAACACACCCATAAGTAAGACTCTACTAGGCAAAGCTTTGTAGACTCCCTAGGACACGACCCGCTCTGATACCACTTTGTCATGCCCTAAACATGGGGAGGCGTGGCTGGTACCCGGTGTCGCACTGACCCAAGCGAACAACTCTGCAAATCATGATCATTCGAGCAAAACTATAGCATACATAGGTCGAATTAATTGAACTCATTCCTTTCGTAACTATCATGGGCCCACATGGCCACAACTCGTAGCGTACAATTGTAAGTGGGCAAATGTTCTGTCAATGAACCATCGTTCATAAAACATGAATAAATATGGGCCGTCAAGGCCTCTGACATAGTGTACATAATAAACCCGTGTCTACAAAGCCTCTAAGATTATTTGACATCAAATAGGACAGGGTACCGGCCTACCCATAAGTCTGTAACAATACTTTGACACGATGACTTATAGACTCGGCTATGCTCGAAATGAGGTGGAGTCTTACCGATCCTTTGCCAAATGCCCATCTCGTCTATTATGAGGTCTCGTCAAACTGATTATCTTTACCTGGAGGCATGCATGTAGCGTCCCCAACAAAAGGACATCAGTACGAATATTGTACTGAGTAAGTAAGATATGTAAATCAGTATATAAAGGGCATGAAAAAAATATGGAGTAAAAGATTCAATCTACAAGTCTGGATAATTCTGTAAATCATGAAATATTTATAATTTCATGCATATGTATATAAATGTCATGTAATGCATAGGTTTGTATGTACATAACATCATCAAGCCTCTGAAGGTATCCCATCATACCATCTCGGCCACTGTGGGCAAATCATCAACGTATACCAGTTGATCAGGTGGTGGTGCGTATATAACGCCGTAACTTTTCTCATATCTCATATACATATATGTATATATATACGCGTATATAACGCCATCTGGTCATGGGTCAACGCACATGTATAAATGAATAAAATGCATGAAAAATATGTAATAATCTCAATATTCCTTCCGGATAAACTTTTTCAGTTGCGTATTATTCTAAGACCCATAAACAGAAGATAATAATAATTCACATGCGGAATTAAGAATATAGATACCCCTAATATTTCTATGAGTAGAGTAATTTATAACAATTATACGTTTGCTTGTTTCTTCTGTATAATTTGGATCATGCTAAAAGAAAGAATGAATAATACTTGAGCCACTTGGAGCTGACATCTGGATAACACATAACAACATGGATGATAAAACTTCCTCGTGTCGCGCTCGTGTTAAACGAAGCACAGATTCATAATTGAACACCATCTCAACAAGAAAGGCATTTTTGCGCAGATGAGTCGTATCGTGTTACCGAAAAGGATTGCAAAAGCTCTTCTTGGGACACCAGAAGTTGTAGTAAGTTCCTCTTAAATTAACAACAAAAATGCCAAGCAGAAGAGAGAACCTTCAAGTTCAGGAAGTCACTAAGACACTTGAGCTATTGCAAACTGCGGATAGCTGTGCATTGGTGCAAGGAAAGCAGTGCATAAAAGCAGAATTGGAAAGAAATTGAATGCATTTCCGAATCTGCTTAGTGATGTAATAGTGGGCGCTTCTGCTTGGATTTTTCAAATCTAAGTCTGATTCCTACTATTTCCAGAATCGGAATGAAATTGAATATATTCTCTCTACATATGTTTAGTAATGTAATTTTGTGGCCCTTTCTCCTTTAGCATTCTTTTCATAAGATTAAAATTTTTGCAAGCCAATTCTTAATGTGACACATGTAATAAATGATTAATCAGTCATCTTTAAATTAAAAGAGGGCTGCCACGTAGGATGGGGTGTTTAATCTTATCCCTTAACTATTAATTAACTAGGTAATGACCCGTTACTCGATAATTAATCATTTACTTACATAATTAAAAATTATTTCAAATTACTTAAAATACTACTCACTTTTAATACACTTTATATACCTTACTATAATATATTTTACTATCGTGGTCATGTGGTACCAGATAAACTTAATACTTATATTATTATTTCATTAAAACATTCATGTAAAGATACATATATTTTCTCAACTTCTAATTTTCCTAGTACCATATAAAGAGTAAAAAATTCCATACGCTTAATTTTTAAAAGGATAAAAAGATATCCTTATTTTCTTGTGAGAAAATAATTTATATCTTTATAATAAGGAAAATATCATAAACTTTTCTCATATTATGTATGTGTAAAATTTAAAGTATATTCGAAAATAGTAATATTAACTAGTTTCTCGTCACGTGCGTGTTGCACGTGTATATTAAATCATATGTGTATATATATATATATATATATATGTATATATACATATATATATATATATATATATTATTTTCGATATAATATTATCACAAACAGCATAACAATCGACGTGTATCCTTCAATTAACAAATTTGTATCATTACTCCACTTTTAATTATAACTCATAATCATCTTCTGCATCAAAATTGAATGTCTTTCATTTTATGTCCTTTGTTTGCATCTTTAATAAAAAAAATTGCCATATTAATTACCAGCGTGAGTTTATAGATTTTACCGACCATTGTGACTCAAATGGTCTTAATCCCTTCGAGCTCATATGAGTTACTACGACTCATATTAATATTAAAGTACATGATGTAACATACTCGTCACCTCACCTATACACCCAACACATGAAATTTCACATAGAATTTAAGTTGGGGATTCATATTCCCTCAAGTCAAAGTTAAACCAAACACTTACCTCAATTTCACAATCAACTCACTGCTCAAGCACATCTTTTCTTTTAGAATTTGCCTCTAACCCGCTCAAAACTAATCACAATTGGTTCAATATCATTAATTATTGCTAAAGACATTAACTTTATTGAAAAATCATGGTTTTCCTATGTTTTCCCAAAAAACCCTCCAATTCCACCGTAAAAACTCTAGGTTCTAGGTTGAAATCTTGTTAAAAGTTGTTAAGGATTGAATGGCCCCTCGGGAAAAACATGAATCATCAATCGACCCTCGGGCAGAACATCAATCAACTTACCTCACAGCCATTCAGTATCAGCCCTTCGGGCAACCTCACTGTCACTCATGCCTCCCTGTCACTCGCACTCAGTAGGTACCTGCGCTCGCTGGGGATGTGTACGGACTCTGTAGGAGCTTCTTCAGCCCAAGTGCTAATATCAAGCCACCTCGTGGCGTATCATATCCTCACAATCAGGCCCTCGGTCTTACTCAGTTAGAAACTCTCAAAAGCCCATCTGGCATATCAGTAAAATGGGGTACTCGACCCAAAAGCATAATTTTATATCTCAAAAGAGTGTAAATAAGGCTGAGTTTCGAAATCAGTTAAACATAACATGACTAAGTGTAAATCATAAATCAACAGTGAGAAAATAACAGTAAAAAGCACCCAATGGGTCTAAACAAGTCGGCACGAGGCCCCAAACATGGCTTATAGCCCAAATGTATCAATAGTTTTAAAACACAATTTAACATATGATTTAGAGTAAAATACGCAACTCAATAGTTGCCTCGGAAAGGACCAAGTCCAATCCAAAAATCAGTGCGCGCCACATATTCGTCACCCGACATGTGCGCCATTATAAAAACAGTGAAAAATATGAAGTTCGGGGTTTCATACCCTCAGGACAAGATTTATAGCAATTACTTACTTCCACCGGGCCACAATACTAATCTACGATGCTCTTTCCCCTCAAATAGGCTCCCGATTGCTCCGAATCTAACCAAAACCAGATTAACATCATCAATATATGCTAAAGGAACAAAACTCAATCGAAAGTTAACAATTTAGACACAATTCTCGAAATTCGGCCAAACCCGAGTCCCGGGCCCACATCTCGAAATTGGATAAAAATCACGTCACAAGGATCCTTATCCCTCTCCGAGTGTACACATATAAAATGCATCACAATCTGGCCACAAACAACGCCTAAATTCCTTAATTTATATGTCTTAATTTCTCAATCCCTAAACCCTCAATTATGCCATTTAACCACAAATTCCAAGCCTAATCCGTCACAAAATAGCATAGAAACGAGTTTATAATTCGGGGAACTTACCTCCACTGAAGACTTTCGAATTCCTCCTTCAATTTGCTCCCAAACTAGCTCAATCCCGCATGCAACATTAAATAAATGCCAAAATTTTGCGGAGGCACTTATTTATAGATTGTGTCCAATTAATCCGCACCTGCGGACCATTCTTTGCACCTGCGGTCCCAGGTGCGCACATGAAAAAATCTACTCACAATCCAATACTCGCACCTGCGGTGCCTCACCTACACCTGCGAAGCCATGCATCGCACCTACGGACTCCTCCATCCTGGCCTCTTCTCGCACTTGCGTAATGACCTTCGCACCTGCAGCTCCCCATTCACAGGTGCGGCCACACCAGAAGAATGACATCAACAACTATTTTGCTGCAAATTCCTAAGTCCAAACCTCCGCTAACCTTCCGAAATCAATCCCGAGCCCCTCGGGGCCCCAACCAAACATACCAACACACCCCATAACATAATTCAAACTTATTCGAGCCTTTGAAACACCAAAAACAACACAAAAATACCAAAATTACATCAAAATTAAGCCTATGAACTTTGAAACTTCTAAATTTTGCCAATGATGCCGAAACCAACCAAATCACATCCGATTGACCTGAAAATTTTCACACATATCCAATATAACATTGCGAACGTACTCCAACTTCTGGAATTCCATTCCGACCCCGATAGCCTATTTTCCACTACCGACCAGAAGTCACCAAAAACTAACTCTTGCCAATTCAAGCCTAATTCTACACCGGACATCAAAACTTCATTCCAAATGCACTGCTAAGTCCCAAATCACCTAACAGAGTTACCTAGCCATAAAATTCACATTCTGAGGTCGCTTTCCAATAAGTCAACTCCGAGTTGACATTACTAACTATTAGGCTAATTTAAGAGACTAAGTGTCTCAGTTCTCACTACGACCACTCCGAACCCGAACCGAATGACACAACACAACATAAATAGGCTAAGAAACATATGATAAGGCATAAACAGGGGAAATGGGGCTAATCACATGAAACGACTGGTCGGGTCGTTACAATGTGTTCATATGATTTGTATTTGATGAGGAGGGTCTGCTTGAGGGCAGAAAGAACTATTTGGTGCTTGATTTCCATCTTTATTTGATGTATAGTCTCGAGTTATGGCTGTGTTGAAGGATCTTTTCATGTTTTTTAGTTGGGAATGAATTAGATTTCATGTCGTGATATAAGTTCAGACTCAGGAAGATTAAGTGATTGCATATTGTTTATGACGGTGGAAGGGTATAAATAGATGTTAGTTTGAGACGAAGCAGGTGGGTTATCTCATACGTTGTGTCCTGAGGGCGTGGGATCCTATGTTGTTTTATAGCGAGTCCTTATTTACCAGTGAACTATATGTGCTGCAGATTGAGTTTGGATCGCGTATGAGAGTTGTCTTGATTTTTACGAGGGTGAATGCGAGATTTGCAGATGATTTGAGGTACTAGATAGTTTGTGTTGCACGAGATTATGAAGTATTTAGTTTAATATCACTATGATATGGAAGTAATAGAGTATGGGCATTATGAGTTTTTGTGTGTTTTGATCTATGGATTTGAGTTAAGTGGGGGGGTATGTTATTGATAAGTTGATTGCGCGGCTAAGTGTCGTATCAGTTGTAGTTTGAGGTATACTAGTAAATCAATTGTTGCTTACATGGGTTGAGATCGAGGATGACTCGAGTAATGGAAATTTTGGATAGGGGTTGTGTTATGCTTTTATGGTGTATAAGAATCATGGAATGACTTGAGTTGTTATCGGTGAAGTTTATAATGTGCATGGAGCAAGAATTTATTTGGTTACATTAATGTGGGGTTACTTCCTGGGTGTTGGAGTGCTAATGGAGCACTGGTCGTTCTGTCCGTTTGATCAGTCTAATTGAGGTTTGAGTAGAGTGGATGACTCCCAAGAATGATTCTAATGGATTCAAGATGTATATGTAACAACTGGGGGATCTCCAAGATGTTTATTTGGCTAGAAACTGAGGTCTACATTGGAGGATGTCAAGACTTATGGCATTTCTATATCATTTTGGATTCTACATATCAGTATTAGGAAGGTGAAGGTAATGGATTTAGATTCGCAGGAAGTCTCTTCAGGGTAAGTATTATGAATGTGGATATTTGAGAGAGTATTCAGCGGATTATGAGCCTTAGACGGTATGGTTTTATGCTTAGGTCTCATGTGGTGAGTCTGTGTTGAGGATTTCGGTATTATGGAAAGGAGAAGTATTAATTCGAAGGTAATTCAGAAGGAGTTTAGATAAATATGACAGCTTGGTAGTAGGTCGGATCGGCATGGTAAGGGATGTGATTAGTTCTTTGGGTGCTTATGAGGTAATGAGTTTCTACAGGTGTCTCGTGGCAATGCTCTTTGGTGTTTGGTGACATACGTATCTTGTTTGAGCTAGAAGGATTTAGTCCTAACGGTTTGGTTTTGTGCAAATGGGATTCGGGGAGTCCTTGATGGCTTCTACCACGATTAGAGATGTATAATTTCTACTTGCGTGATGAGCATGTGATGTATAGTGATTTTCTTCTAGATGGGATAAAATGGAAAGTTCTTGGCTAGTTGAGTACGTAGTTGCTTGTGGCTCGGAATGGATTATGAAGTTCTGATATTTATCATAGGATGGCATGGTATATGCGGTATGTTGTGTAGGGTTGAGATTTGCATGTGTGAGGTCACAATTCTGTTCTGGAAGGAAGGTCATAAATTCTTAGGAAACATGGACAGTTTCAGATGACTAGGTAAATGACATCACTAATTTGTGCGACTTGATGAGGGTATACATTTCAGAAAGGGCAATGTGTTTGAGTTAAGGGTATTCATTGGTATTGCGGTGCTCTCTTGTTGGATCGACTGCTGATATTTAAGTTTGTTTGGCGGCACAGAAGAATTATAGGAGTATCCCTCGTGGAATTATTTAGTATTAGAGGTTTGTTATATATTCGAGCGGTGAAGTTGGGATCTGATATGGTGATTCGTGCATTTTATGGATTTCGAGATTTAGAGTTCCTATAAATAGGTTATTTTATGGTTGTGGACCGTGAAGATGCGAGAAAAGCTAGTCAGATGTTACTATGCACCATGATTCAGTCATTGTGAACTTTTGGAGAGTTATCTATCTGTTGCGGGTGACCAAAGTTGATTTAGGGTTCATTGGTAGGCCTAGTATGGGTGTGTGTTCTGCACCAGATAGGAATTGTTGACTCCGAATTTTTATTGTTGAGGGATGTGCCATTCGATTGTTATTGAGCTTATTCGTGTTCTGGAGTGATCTATGAGTTACACTTCTGTGTTGCGAGGAGTTGTGGTAGTTGGTTATATGCACATATGGTGCTTTTCTATTTGGGTTTTATAGCGGAATTTGAGTGGGACGGGTATTTGGGTGTTGCATGATTGATTGCGCATTGGATATGTTCATTCGGGCTGGCATGGCATTGCGTCATTTACTTCTCCGTGGTTTTGGTGATTTACTTTTGGTACTAGACTTCAAATTACGTGTGGTTGATGATTTTGAGCATGGTGATTTGAGGTGTCTCATGTGGACCAGTGTTTGAATAGGGTCACACATTGCAGCGAAGTTATGTAGAGGTATGATCCTTCGGGTTAGATTCATGTGTTCTGGTTCTACGAAGTGTTATTGGTTCTCAGCATTGTGTTGTGGTGGTACTGGTGAGCTTGTGGTACAACTCTCTCATTTGAGTCATTTTTCCATGATATGAGTAAATTTGGACTGTTTCTTATTGGTGCGCGAGTCGCACGTATTGTGGCTTTAGATTGTATCGATGTGTTATGTCACTAGAGTAGTCGTGTTGGATGCGATGAGGTCATTGAGATCTAGAATGAATACTATCCTATTCGATTTCAGCATGTTGGAAGGATAATATCGGGATTCAGCTTAAACATTTACTATGGTCCTTGCCGAAGGAGAGGGAGCTTCATGACTGGTTGATCTGAGGAATGGTTATGACTTTTTGTGTGTTTCATTCATCATTGGAAGTATACGAAAGTGTTGGAATGAGGCTTTAGTTTGATAAGAGGTTTATTACCGGAATTGGGTTGTTTGAGCATCTAATATGATTACAAGTTATCGCTATGAGTGTTTGCGTTGTACGATATGTCATGTGGTTTTCATCACGTATTGTGGTTATGAATTGATATAGGGTGTTCATACTTATTCAGTGTGTATATTTTAGATTCTAATCTTATAGACAATATCGAAAGTGGAAAATTGGTTCTAAGCTTATGGGTTAGGGTGAATTGTAAAATTTCAGTTATGTTGTGTTACAGGACCTATATAGGATAGGGTGACGTGGGATCACCCCCTAGTATGAGCATGGTACGGTTACCAAGCGATTTGATGGTTTTCGAAACAACTCTGGGCACATTCGAGGACAAACATATGTTTAAGTGGGGGAGGATGTAACGACCCGACCGGTTGTTTTTAGCATTTGCACTTCACTCGCCAGTTCTGGGGCATGCCTATCCCCGTATGATGTATTATGACTTATATAAATCGTCGGTTTTAGTTTTCAGGATAATCGAAATAGATTTGGAAGAACAATTCTCAGCTTGAAACTTTAAATTTAAAAGGTTTGACCAAATTTTGACTTTTAGTATTCGATCTTGGATTTGGATTTTTATGATTTGGTTAGCTCTGTTAGGTGATTTTGGACTTTGAAGCGCGTCCGGAATATGATTTGGAGGTTGATGGTAAAATTAGGCTTGAATTGGCGAAATTGGAAATTTGGTGTTTCTCGGTCGGCAGTGAAATTTTGATATCGGGGTCGGAATGAAATTTCGGAAGTTGGAATAGGTTCGTAGTGTCATTTGTGACTTTTGTACAAAGTTGGAGGTTAATCGGACTTGATTTGATAGGTTTCAACATTAAATATAGAAGTTGGAAGCTCTTAGTTTCGTTAAGCTTGAATTGGGGTGTGATTCACGATATCAGCATTGTTTGATGTAATTTGAGGCATCGAATAAGTTTGTGTCATATTATGGGACTTATTAGTATACTTGGTTGGGGTCCCATGAGGCTCGGATAAGTTTTGGAAGAGTTTTTGGATGATTTTGACATTTTGAGCATAAGCATTTAATGATCCAAAGATTCATTTTTAGTTCTAGAGATCAAAATTTGATTTCGAGACTTCCAGGATTTTGATAATGAATTATAGGAGTGATCTGTACAGTTTGGTCTAATTTCATCAAGTCGCGATTGGGTTTTTGACTTGAAACATGCGTTAATAGTTTAACGAGCAAAATGGGTATAACACTGAGCGAATGAGCTCCGCATTGAGTTTAGATTGAAGGGTTGTGTTCGTATTATTATTTGTGACTCATAGGAACAAGAATCATCGAATTCCGAGTTCGTATAGTGGAGTTAAAGCCTTTTTAGTGAAAATAAATATTGCTGGTGCAACAGGATCTGGTGCGCACCTTTAGCGACCTGATTTGGCACTTTTAGCGACGGGAATGGGGTGCTTAGTGACTAGAATTGTGTTTTATTGAACCGTCTTGTTTTTTTAGCTCATTTCCACATTTTTGGACGGCGGCTTGGGGCGAGTCTTGAGCGAGAAGTCATGGAAAATCTTGAGGTAAGTCACTTGTGATCATTTCTACTCCATAATATTGAATTTTCATCGAATAATCCGACTAGATTACATGTTTTTGAGGTGTAAATTGGGGATTTGGACCTAGGGATTTGAAAATATGATTTGAAGATTTGGAGGCCGAATTGTTATCAAAATTTAGTAATTTTGGTATGGTTGGACTCGTGGTTGAATGGGTTGTCGGATTTTGTGATTTTTATCGGATTCTGAGATGTGGGCCCGGGGGTCGGGTTTGGCCAATTTCGGGATTTTTGATGTAATTTGATAATTTTCGTGTGGATTTTGTTCTTTAGCTTAAATTGACGATATGATTCTGAATCTGGATAGATTCGGGGCGATTTGAGCCAAATCGAGCGGCATGGTTATCGCGGAGTAGATTCTCGTTCGGATTGAGGTAAGTAATGATTGTAAATCTTGTCCTGAGGGTATGAAACCCCAGATTTCACATCGTTTCACTATTTTGAAGTGGTGCACATGCTAGATGACGAGTGTGTGGCATGAACCATTGGGGATTGTGACTTGGTCCGTCCCGTAGCAACTATTAAGTTGCGGATTTGACTGGAAATTATATGATATTTTTTGTTTTAGAAAATATTACTATGTTTTGGGCTGAATGCCATATTTGGGCCTCGTGCAAAATTGTTTGGACCCTCAGGGGCTTTTTGCTACTATTTCCTCACTGTATGTTTTTAAGATTTGCACTTAGTCATGCCGTGTTTTACTGATTTCATAACCCAGTCTTGTTTACTCCGTGTTGTTGCATAAAATGATATTTTGGGGTTTAGCACCCTGTTTTACTGATAGCCCCAGTCGCTTGAGAGGTTTCTGACTGAGTGAGGCTGAGGGCCTGTGTTGTGAGGATATCATTGGATCGAGCTGTGCGCCGCAACATGTTGTTCTGATTAATGATTTATGAGAGGCTGTGGGCCTGATTGATTATGCCACGAGATGGCTTATTATGGCTCTTGGGCTGTAGGAGCCCCTCCGGAGACTGTACACCCCCAGTAAGCACAGGTACCTACTGAGTGCGAGTGCCGAGTGACGAGTGATTTGGAGGCATGAGTGGCGGTGAGGTAGCCCGAGGGGCTGATTATGATTAATTGTGAGGTTGCCCGCGGGGCTGATTCTGAGTGATGTTATGCCCGAGGGTCGGTTTACGATATATGTTTTTGCCCGTGAGGCTATTTATGATTTTCATCACTTTTACTTTAAACTGCATTTAACCTTTGTGGGAACTGTTGAAAGATATCTTCAAATGACTTTTACTGAAATTGGATTTTCAAGCGAGATGATTGACCTATATACTGTTTTGGAAGGCATGCTATATTTACTGCGATTGTCTTGACATGGATTTATGTGTTTCTTACTGCTCAGTCTTTATTTATTTTTTTACTTACTGAGTTGGCGTACTCACATTACTCCCTGCACCTTGTGTGCAGATCCAGGTATTGTTGGTCGTGCTATTAAGTGTTGTTTTCATCCATCGCAGATATGTTAGAGTTATTAAGGTAGCTGCACGGAGATCCTATCCCTGCTTTTTTCCCTCCTATCTTCATATAGATTATTGTTAGTTTCTTCCCATTCGGTATATGTCCTACTGTTATTGGACGGTCCTTTGTAGATGCTCATGGCTAGTGACACCCCGATGTCGGGCTTTCTTTCCGCACTGTTGTTTTGATCTAATTACTTCTTGAAGGTTTATTGATAAATAGCTTGATTTCATTCGAAGATTGGAAATGTTGATTAGTTTGGTTAGTGTGTCGTCTTGCCTCGACCATGATAGGAACCATCACGAGCGGGTTGGTTTTGGGGTCGTGATACTAGGACCACAGGGTCGGGTACTTTTAGGGATAAACTTGTGAAGATACTAATTAGTATATATAATTTATCATCAAATATATTTATTTGTAAATTGATTCATCGACTTATAACTTACTTAGATGCATCGGTGAATATTAAGAACAAAACGTTTGACCTATATCGACTAATAGTACAAACAAAATGTCTCGACTTATATCCATTAATCTATGTCATGCATTATTAGTGATGAATGAATGAAAAAAAGAAGAACTAATACTAAACATCCTTGTTATATATATATATATATATATATATATATATATATATATACACACACACATATATATATATATATACATATATATATATATATACATATATATGGATCACAAATGAAAGAAACGAAAGAATTTATTAGTAATAAGTAAACGAGTTAAATTAGTAGGTCAAACATGGTCAAACTTTAACAAGCTATATATATGTCACGACCCAAACTACCCATTCGTGATGGCGCCTATCGATGTATTAGGCAAGTCGATTTGTTATTCAAATAATACAATGATTCTTTTCAATAGTTTATTTATTAATCCTTTTCGTCATAAATCTTTCATTAAACAATTGAAACAAGTGAAATTAAACAAACATAAAACCAACGGCCCGACCTCGGTGTCACTAGTCATGAGCATCTATGATATAAGTCAGATACATTCTACCCAAACGACAAGAGAAGTCTAATAAAAATAGTCTACTGAAAGATAGGAGCGAGAAGAGCAAGGATGCGTTCGCCGTGCAGTTACCTTGCTAGACTCCAAAATCGACTAAGGATTAATCAACACTAACTCGGATGTCCTGTGGCATTTGGATCTTCACACAAGGTGCAACAAGTAACGTGAGTACGTCAACTCAGTAAGTAACAACCATAAATAAAGGATGAGTGTAGTGAAGAGCAGTAAAAAACACATAAAGTTCAAATGTTTTAAAGTCTCAATGAAACAACAAGCGTCAAATCAGTGTTCAAGTCAAAATATCACTTAAACTCCAGTTTCAATGGAAACCTATACAAATATCTGCATCATTTTCAATAGAGCCTCAATATAAAAATAGACTGAAAATAATGATTTCATAAACAAGCCTCTTGTAACGACCCGACCGGTCGTTTCGCATTATCGGACCCCTTTCCTCTAAATGAAACTTCCCATAGAGGCTTATTAGGATTTATGACTTGCGGGGACTGGTGGTCCAGGATTTAGAGGTGTTTAGAGTGCTATAAGAGCATTTGCTTCCTTAAGGTTGGCCTTTAAGGCCAAGTTTGACTCCGGTCAAAATTTAGGGTAAAAGACCTTCAAATCGAGTTTCGTTGGTTCCGGTAGATTCGTACGATGATTTCGGACCTGGGCGTATGTTCGGAACGAGTTTCTGATGACCCGGGAGCGTTCCTACTGTGGTTTGGGACGTGTTTTTGTGTTATCGAGGGCGTATGTTATTCCGAGACTGGGAATAATTCTGTTATGTCATTTATGACTAGCCTGCAAAATTTGGTGTCATTCCGCGTAGTATAGGTCGGTTCGGTGCGTTGTTAGCAAAGTCAAGAAAACTTAAAGTTCTTAAGTTTTGTTCTAGGGGTTTTGAGGTGTGATTTTGAGTTTTAGCATTGTTTTGGGTGTTCCGAAGGCTCGAGCGAGTCCGTATTATGATTTGAGACTTGTTTGTATATTTGGACGGGGGCTCGGGTGGGCCCAGGTGCCTCTCAGACACCACACGAGGCCAAAAACCAGCTGAAATAGCTGCTGGTGCACATCTTCTGGTGTTGACCGCAGGTGCGGTTGCCCAGTGTCAGGTGCGGGACCACTCCTGCGATCCCAGCCTCGCAGGTGCGACCCCTATCGGACAGACCATTTCTCGTAGGTGCGGACAAAGTTCCGCATGAGCGGAGCCGCAAATGCGGTCTCCACTCCGCAGGTGCAGGCCTAGGCTTCCTCGTCCATTTCCATAGGTGCGAGCCTTTGCTCGCGGGTGCGAGACCGTAGGTGCGGAAACACTGTCAGACAGTGTGTTTTTACACACGGGATTTAATTCATTTTCCTTATCTTCTTCTTCATCCTTGGGACGATTTCCACCATTCAAGAGGGGAAAATGACCTAGTTATTGAAGGTAAGTAAATTCTACTCTAATATTAGCTTCATGCATGGATTACAAGCTAAATTAACTACCTAAATTAGTGAAAGCTAAGGATTTCGGGTAGTAACCTAGGGCTTTCGAAAATGTAGAAAATTACATGTCAATTAGCTGTGAAATCACGTGGAAATCATGTATTAATGATCCTTAGGCTACGGGTGAGTGTTTCCTTCGAGAATTTTTGGAATTCAAGCATGCGGGCCCGGGGTTGAATTTTAGAATTTCTTCAAGAATGGTGAATTTGGCTAAGTAGTAGGAGAATTCCATGCTTTGAATATAAATTGATATATTTGTAAAACATTTGGCTAGTTTCGAGTATGTGGGTTCCGAGTTCGGAGTTTCGGGAACATTCTTGACCCGAGCAGTAGGTGCGACGCGAGGTGAGTCTCCTTTCTAACCTTGTAAGGGGAAAATGTCCCCCTAGGTGATTTAAATGCTATAAGGTTCCTTCTTATTAGATCACATATAGCATTTAAATCACCTAGAGGGGCAGTTCCTCCTTACAAGGTTAGGAAGGAGACTCACCTCGCGTCGCACCTACTCCCTGGGTCAAGAATGCGCCCGAAACTCCGAACTTGACACCCACGGACTCGAAACTAGCCAAATGTTATACAAATATATAAATTTATATTCAAAGCATGGAATTCTCCTATTACTTAGCCAAATTCACCATTCTTGAAGAAATTCTAAAATTCAACCCTGGGCCCGTATGCTTGGATTCCAAAAATTCTCGAAGGAAACACTCGCCCATAGCCTAAGGATCATTAATACATGATTTTCACTCGATTTCATAGCTAATTGACGGGTTATTTTTTGCATTACCCTAGGTTATTACCCCAAATCCTTAGTTTTCACTAATTTAGGTAGTTAATTTAGCTTGTAATCGATGCATGAAGCTAATATTAGAGTAGAATTTACTTACCTTCAAAAACTAGGTCGTTTGCCCCTCTTTAATGGTGGAAATCGTCCCAAGGAAGAAGAAGAAGATAAGGAAAATGAATTAAATCCCGTGTATAAAAACACACAGTCTGACAGTGTCTCCGCACCTGCGGCTCGAGGACTGCACCTGCGGTCTCGCACCCGCGAGCAAAGGCTCGCACTTGCAGAAATGTACGAGGAATCCTGGGCCCGCACCTGCGAGAAATGGCCTGCCCGCTGAGGGTAGCACCTTCGAGTCTGGGATCAGAGGAGCGGTCCGACACCTGACACTGGGCAACTGCACCTGCGGTCAACACTAGAACAGGTGCACCAACAACTATTTCAGCTGGTTTTTGGCCTCGTGTGGTGTCCGGGAAGCACCTGGGCCTACTCGAGCCCCTGTCCAAATATACCAACAAGTCTCAAATCATAATACGGACTCGCTCGAGCCTTCGAAACACCCAAAACAACACTAAAACTCAAAATTAGACCTCAAAACCCCTACAACCAAACTTAGGAACTTTAAGTTTTCTTGACTACGTTAACAACGCGCCGAACCGACCTATACTACTCGGAATGACACCAAATTTTGCAGGCAAGTCATAAATAATATAAAGGAATTATTCCTGGTCCCAGAATTCCGTTTGGACCTCGATAACATAAAAACATGTCTCAAACCACAATAGGAAGTTAAGGAACTTCTTATTTCAATATTGGGCGCCGAAATGCTCCCGGCTCATCAGAAACCCATTCCGAACATACGCCCAGGTCCGAAATCATCATACGAAGCTATCCGAAGCTACGAAACTCGATTGGAAGGATAATCTTCTCCGACACAACCTTGATTTCATGCATAATCTTTTCCGCCTACACCGTCTACATGCCTCTGATACGCATGCTTCGGATGATGATGATGAGGAAGTGCATTATGATCGATATGGCAGGATCATCATAGTCCCTGAGGGTGATGGGTAAGTGTTATTTGTTATTTTTGCGTCTATTGATTTTTAACATTTTACTAAGATATTAATGTGTTTTTATTGTTAAATTGCAGGTTCAGGACGAGTAATAAGACTACGAAGATAATCACCAATGCCATCAGAAAGCATTATGATGTCTCTTATGCGACTTGAACTGATTGCCCATTCTCGCTGAAGGAGCAAATTTTCAATCAATTTAAGGTATAAATGTTCTTTAAAAAAGGTTTAATAATTTATATTTATGATGTTTCCATCTAATAGTTAACTTTTGAAATACAGAGGAAGTGCGTATGGGAAGAGTGCTATAGCGCGGAAATGGCTGCAAATTTTCATCATAAAGCTCGAAAGGGATTGGCAGATGCTTTCTTAGATGCTAGAAAGAAGAACAAGAGGCCTGGTTGGTTACTTGAGAATTTGTGGAATGATTTGCAAAGGAAATTTTTTCCGTGGAGTTCTTAGAGAGGAGCGAAAAAGTAAAGAATGCTCGCGCATCCGAGAAGGGAGGCTCCTTACACACTGGAGGTGCGATCATCCTAGGGACAATAAAAAGAAGATTGGTACGTAATTGCTTAAATTATTTTACTTTTATAAGTATATTTATTTTGTTTATTAACTAAATCAAGTTTTTTCAGGAAAAGAAGTATCGGTGTCCAATGAGCTATGATGAGCTATTCAAAGAGACGTATATTGTGAAGAACAAGAAACATGGGGATCAAGATAGGTGGGTCGAGGACTAGGCCTCGACTGCATATGTAAGCTTTCAAATTTCTTTAAGTATTATTATTTACTTTTATAAAAAAACATGAAATAGTGATTTAATTTAAAATAATATAGGGTCGCTACCAAACTAACGTGGAGGAATGCATCTGTAATCAGCTAGCTGATGAATCAGGCGAGCCAACCCAACCTTCGGATGAGGATGCTAAAAAAATATGGTTAGAGTCTGTTGGCGGTCCAAAATGGGGGAAGGTATACGGGCTTCCTACTAAAAAATTCCATCGCTATAAGTGTGGAATGCAAGGAATAGGGACTTCCTCGCAAGGTGTGCAAATTAGTAGGGAGAGCCTCTCCGCTATGCGGAAACAATGAAAAAGCTCACATCCGAGCTAGAAGTAGGCAAGGAAAGAGAAAGTCTTAGAGCTGCTCAATTCCTAGGCATGCAAGCTCAGATCAAAACTCTCTTATCTACTGGAGATTTTTCGCTTCTCCGGTCTCGTGAGTCAACGCCAAAGGCTCGACCTCCATGTGATTGTTCCTCCCGTCCTGCTCGTGACCGTTCCTCCCGTCCTCCCCATGATCGTTCTTCCCGTCCTCCACAATAATGTTCTCTATATCGTCTTGTAAATTAAAGTTCATCAGACGGCGATGATGATGTTGTAAAAACCACCGCTTGACTTTTATATACTTTGAACTAGACAAATGGAACGAGTTTTGAACTAGTTGTAATAAGTTTTAACTTGGTTTTGGATTTTTATGTTCAATTGAACTTTAATTTATTAATTTTAATGTATTTATTGAATGTTTTGGTTGTTGTGTTGTTGTTTTTGTTATTGCTATAATTATGTTGTTATTAGGTGTATTGGTATGCTGGCAGGTGGTGTAGCTGCCAAAACAGGCATTTTATGCAAAAATTAAACCCAGAAAAACCGATCAAAGTTGGTCGATTTTTTATAAAAACAAATTTCAAAAATACAGAACAAAGTTGGTCGGTTAAACATTGAATTCCCAGAACTCAACATTACCGACCAACTTTTGTCAGTATTTTGCTATCATAGTTGAGGTTACCGACAAAAGTTGGTATGTAACGACCCGACCGGGAGTTTTTAGTTCTAGCGTGTCGTTCAACGGGTTGAAGTCGTGAGCAGCTCCATTTCAGGTATTATGACCTGTGGGCGTGGTCGGAATTGAATTTCAGGAAGTTTAGAATTGATTTGGAAAGAAAATTCCCATTTCAGAAGCCTTAAGTTGGAGAAATCAACTAAGATTGGAATTTTGAGTAAAGGATCTCCGAATCAGGCGATAATAATATATAGAAACAACGCCTGTAAGGAGTCCTATTAAAACCAAGAAATATAGGCCTGCCTGCCATCCACACCACAATAAATAGAGTTTTCCGAAAAAACCTGCTAGTGGAGGAAGACCTCCTAGGGATAAGAGACATAGGGCTAAAGAGAGAGCCAAAAAAGGTCTTTTGTGTATAATCCTGCATAATCTCGANGATAGAACAACATATAAGTTATCATGCTTGCATATCCATCATTTGAGTGGTTTTTCAACTTCACCATTCCTTTCATGTGAATACAATTCGAGATGAAAAATTTCAAGAAACTTATTTTCTTCCAAGAAATAGATTCAGAATTAAGGTAAGGAATGAGAAATATGAAAATAAGAGCTTCCGTTCGTAAAATTTGTGAAAAATGTCGACTAATCCGTAGGCGGGGACGAATTATAGTAATTTGTTCCAACCCGAGACATAAACAAAGACAGGGATAATCAGACTTTCCAGAAGAGCCGATGTACAAATAAATAATCTGTTTTGACCGTAAACTAGGGGCACTTTTGATTCTGCAATATTTTCTTCATTAATCACTCCATATTCTTTCATTTCCATGTAAAGATCATTTCCTTCCCGAGTACGTGTGACGACCCAAAGGGGTCATCACCTATGTTATTACCCATCCGGTACTCTCGAGGCCTTGCAAAACCTCCTTTGTATTTGCCTCGATTTGCATGCATAGTCCGGGCGCGTAGCTGGACAACTTAAATATGAAATTCTGCGAAAAATGCCAAGAATTGATATTAAAATGAATAAATTTAACTTCGGTCAACATTTAGGGTAAACAGACCCGGACCCGTGATTTGACGGTCCCGGAGGGTCCGTAGAAAATATGGGACTTGGGCGTATGCCCGGAATCGAATTCCAAGCCCGAGAAATGAATTTTTGAGTAAAATTATTTTCTGAAAATATTTAAGGAAATTGAAAAAGAAATCTGATTAGAAATTGATGGTATCGGGCCTGTATTTTTGTTCCGGCACCCGGTACAGGTCTTATATATGGTTTAAGTCCTTTATGTGAGTTTTGTTGAAATTGGATTTCGTTTGATGTGTTTCGGACTTAAAAAATGGAATACTTGATGTTTTATGAAATTTGATAGGATTCATGGACTTTGAGGCTTAATTTGATGTATATGATGTTGTTTTAGCGATTTGATCGCACGTGCAAGTTCTTAGGATGTTGTGTGAGTAATTTGTCAAATTTGATGTCATTCCGAGATGTATAGGTCAGTTCGGCACGTTGTTAGCAAAGTTAGAAAAGTTAAAATTCCTAAGTTTGGTTCTTGAGGTTTGGGGGTGTGAATTCGAGTTTTAGCGTTGTTTTGAGTGTTCCGAAGGCTTGAGCGAGTCCGTATATTGATTTAGGACTCGTTGGTATATTTTGTCAGGGGCTCGGGTGGGCCCAGGGGCCTCCTTGACCCCGCACGAGGCAAAAAACCAGCAAAAATCACTGCTGGTGCACATCAGCTGGTGTGACCGCTGGTGCGAGTCCGCTGGTGTGGAGTTCCTTCACAAGCGTGACTCCGCTGGTGCAGGCTCGCACCTGCGGTCCCAAAGTCGCAAACGCGGAACCCCTGTAGGCAGCCTCATTTAAAATGCCCAATTTCGGGTTTCTTCTTCATTTCTCAACTCCCAACCTCCATTAGAGCTCATCCAAGCTAGGGAAAGGGCTGCCCAAGTTCAGCTCATCCAGATAAGAAATTTTCTAGTCCGTTTTCATGACTTTTTAACATCAAATTCAAACAAAAATTCTCTCCCCATTACCTTAAATTCACGGGGATTGCTAGAAAAATGTGGGGTTTTGGGAAAATAGTGAAACTTCATTTTTAGCCATAAATTCCTAAATAAATTATGTAATTATGACCCTTAGGATTCAGGTAATTCAATTCTTCAAGAGTCTTCGAAATCCGAACGTGTGGGCCCAGGGTCGAAATTCATAATTTCGTCAAGAATGCTTAAACTTTGGGATTTCTTGTTAATTCTCCTTCATGGGACTGAAATTGATTTAATTATACTATGTTTGGCTAGTTGTGAGCCGTCAAGAGTAGTTTCGGAGTTTCGGGCACATCCTTTGATCCGGTCCTTGGTCCAAGGAGTGCTTTTATCGAGGTGAGTCTCCTTTCTACCCTCGTGAGAGGGAAATTGTCCCTCTAGGTAACCTTGATTGCTATGTGATCTTGTTTGGAAGCTACGTACACACTAAGTGACGAGAATCTGTACGTAGTGGCTATTAATGCTTCGTCCGGGTAGTTAGGACACAACATGTTCATTGTTTTTCCATATTGTAGCCTAAATATGACTGGTATTCTTGTGTGATTGGTATTGTTGCCTTTGAACATGGTGATACTTGGTTTTATTTAAGTGTGATAAGAATAATCAAAGGATGGGATCGGGTCGTACGCCACGGTAGAGTGATGATTGATTATATTGTGGGATCAGGTCGTACGCCACGACAGAGTGATGAGAAAGTGTATATATTATGGGAGCGAGCCGTACGCCACGGTGAAGATTTACAGGATGTGATCGGGCCATACGCCACAGTGAGGATTACAGGATGAGATCGGTCTGTATGCCACGACAAGGATTACAGGATGGGATCGAGCCGTACGCCACGACGGATATCAACCTTGGTGGATTTTGGATTGTTATTTAATGTCTAATATCAATTTACTTGGTTATTTATCTTTCACGCCTATTTTTTTCCTTACATCTTGCTTACTTTATTACTGTTGGACCTTAGTGAGTATCGAGTTGACTTCTCGTCACTACTTCTTCGAGATTAGGCGGGATAATCACTGGGTACATATTTATGTATGTACTCATGCTGCACTTTCTTTTTCTTCTGTACTTGACTGTACAGGTCTGGAGTTGGTACGTCTGATCATCAGTCCGGTGCTAGATACTGACCAGGGTTGGTTATACTTCACGGCGAGCTGCTCTTCCTGGAGATTCCTGGCAGCACCTTGGAGTTTCCTTTTGTTATTTTCCTCGTCTATTTCATTCAGACTAGGGGATTGTATATACTTATGTATTCTGGTGTATTCTGATAGTTGCCCGCGACACTCGTGACACTAGTTCCTGGGACACACGTGCGTACATTTTAGGTTGTTGGGACGCATTTTCATACATATGCTTATCTTGTGACTCACGTATCAGATGTCTTATTTTCATGTCACCGGCTAATATCTTGTAAATAAATGCTTAAAAATGGTAAAATTTGGATTAATTCATCACATGGGAAGGGTAACAGTTAGTAGAATTTATGCTGGCTTGCCTAACCCTGTTGTTGGGCGCCATCACGACCCGTGTGGGAAATTGGGTCGTGACAGTACGTTAACCCACTCTGCCAAATACGGATACGCCTCTGTGAGCTTTAGCAATATTGTTAATCAATTCCATAATAAGTATTGTTTTACCCACTCCAGCTCCCTCGAATAGTCCGATTTTTCCTCCACGGCAATAAGGGGATAAAAGATCTACTACTTGAAGGTTCATGCAGGTTTGTATGATGATTTCGGACTTGGGTGTATGTCCGTATTGGGTTTTGGATAACCCGGGAGCGTTTCGGCGTATGGCGTGGAAGTTAGCATTTTAGAAGGATTTCATGAATTTGGGGTTGAAGTGCATATCAGTGAGGTTGATGTTCGTTTGGGATTCCAAGTCTAGGAATAACTCCGTATGGTCATTCTGGAGTTAGGAGCGAGATCGGAAGTGAATTCGGATATCCGGAGGTCATTTTGAAGTCATTTGGCTAAAGATAGAAATTTGAAGGTTTTTGGAGAAATCCGACCGGAAGTGGATGTTTTGATATCGAGATCGGAATGCGATTCTAGAAGTTGGAGCAGGTCCGTAATGGTGAATATGACATGTGCGCAAAATCTGAGATCAATCGGACTTGCTTTGATAGGTTTCGGCATCGGATGTGAGAGTTGGAAATTTCAAAGTTTATTAAGTTAAATTCTTATGTGAATCGTGATTTCGGCATTTTTTGAAGGGCGAAGAGGGATTCTTGCTTTGGAGATCTTTTCAATTTCGGCATATTAAGTTAAATTCTTGCTTTGGAGATCTTTTCAAGAGGGATTTCATCAAGCTTTAGAGGTAAGAGGATTCTACCCATTTCTAATATTAATACAAAATTATTACATGGTTTTGATGTGAGAATTGGGGAAAAATAGGGAAATATTGAAGAAACCTATAATTTTAGCCACGAATTGAGCATGCATATTAGAATAAATTGTATATTTGAGTTAGTAACACTATGGGTAGGGTATACCTTCGAGAAATTTCGGATTTCGGGCACGTGGGATCGAGGGAATTTTAGTCACTTCACTGAGCGGAGTTGGGAAAGTATATGATTTGGAATTGCTGCAAATATTAGAGTATATTTTCATTGGCTTTTCATTGTTTGGATAGTTTCGGAGCGTTGTGCGACGTTTGGGGTCATCGGAAGGACTTGGAGGCCAGTTAAGGAATTTCGGAGCAAGGTAATTATCCTTTCTAACTTCGTGAGGGGGAATCGTTCCCCCTAGGTGAATTAAATACATGTTATTATCTTCGAGGACTACGTATACACGAGGTGACGGGAGTCCGTGCGTAGCTACTATTATGCCATGTCCAGGTAGCCTAGGACCCACTAGCATGCTTTATGTGTGTACATGTAACCCTGCCTGTAATATTAAATAGCTAATGTGACCGAAAACGTAATTGAATGTTTAAAAAGAAATCTAGAGTTCATATTGTTAACCTTCTAAAAGAAAATTATTTTCGCTGTGAATATATGTGTACCTGGACAGGATTCTATCATGGAGTACTAATAAACTGGACAAATGAGTTTCAAAAAATAAAGACTTCAAAACCTATATTTCATGTTTCTTTTAATAAAGAATTTACCATTTACCTGAGAAAAACGGTCTTCCTGATAAAAATACGAATTTATTATGTGGATATGTGTAACTTTGGGTGCCTGAGTTGCTTGAGTGCTTTGCGAGCGGGAAGACCCTGCATTTGTGTATGTATTATTATGATCACCTGAGTTGCATGTATGATTCGCGAGCAGGCTAGCCGTATTATACTGAGAGGTGCACTTTTGGGACGGGCCGGTCGATCCCTCGGCAGTGCACAGAGAGGATTATTATATTGAGAGCCGTACTTTTGGGATGGGCCGATCGATCCTTTGGCAGTGCGTAGAGAGATTGAGAGTCGCACTTTTGGGACGGGCCGATCGATCCTTCGACAGTGCGTAGAGAGGTTGAGAGATGCACTTTTGGGACGGGCCGATCGATCCTTCGGCAGTGCATAAAGAGGTTGACTATCTTATGACTCCGGCTGGTTGTCTTACCCTTGTGTGTGCATGACTATTTGGTGCTATTCTTTTGGTATTGACTTGACATGTAATTGGGAAAGAGGAAAGTGTACATTGTTGTTTATTCTCAGTGGTTACCTGTCATATGTTGTATTGTCGGACCTTAGTAAGAGTCTAATTTTCCCTCTCGTCACAACCTCTCTGAGGTAAGGTGGGCGACTTACTTAGTACATGTGTTTTTTGTACTCATGCTGCACTTGCTGTGCATTTTATTGCACAGGTACTCTCCTAGCAATGTGGATGATTCGGAGACTTATGCGAGCTGCACCATCCGGAGGCGATCCGCAGATGGCAGAGTAACCTTCATACTGTATCCGTTTCATTTTAAATTACCTTGTCGAGTTGTATTTCGGACAGGCTTGTAATGATTGTTGAATTCTTAGAAATTGCTCATGTACTTGTGACACAGGGTTCTGAGTTATGTATTGGGATATAATTGCTTAAGTGTAATATTTAAACCATTGTTTTAATTAACAGACTTTTATTTGGTTAATATGTAATTTAGGAAAAAGAATTGTTTTCATAAATGTGTTAAAACCGGAAAGGTATTTCAATTAATTAATGAGTTGGCTTTCCTGACATGGATATCCAGTGCCATCACGACCTTAGGGTTTTTTGGGTCCTGACATGGTCGGTAATGTTCAATTTTAACTATTTTAAAAAATATATATTTTCAATTACCGACCATAGTTGGTCGGTTTTTTTTTAATTTTAATAATTAACTAATAAAAATTTAGTTAAAGTTGGTCGGTAAAATTAAATTAATAAAATATGTTTCCGACCAAAGTTGGTCGGTAAGTAATAAAAAAATGTCAGATGGTCGTTTTAAGCTACCGGCCAACGTTGGTCGGTAATTTCCGACCAACTTTGGTTGGTAAGTCATTCTGACCATCAAAACACCGTCCACACCCTAATGGTCAAATTTTGATCGGTAATTAGCCATAACTACCAACCTTGGTCATTTTTTTGTTGGTTTTAGCGGATTTCTAGTAGTGTTTGTGATTCTTGTTGTGAAGTGGACTATGAGGTGCCTATTATTTTGTGTAGACCTTCCCTTTCTACGGGGAAGGCTCTTGTTGATGTGGAAGTGTAACGACCCGACCGGTCCTTTTGAAAAATTAAGCTCCGTTCGGTGGAATAAGGTCTTGAACAACTTCACTTTGTGTATATCGACCTGCATGCGTGGGTGGATTCAGTTACCGGATAATCCGGAGTCGACTGGAAGGAAAATTTCTATTTTTGAAGCTTAAGTGATGGAAGTTGACCGGAGGTTTGACTTTTGAGTAAACAACCTCGGAATGAGTTTTGGCTGATTCCAACAGCTTCGTATGCTGATTCTGCACTTAGGCTAATTTGTGGTATTTCGGCAAAAGTTAGAATTTCGGCGATTTCGGCCGATTGGTGAAATTTTGATATCGGTCTCGAAATGGAATTCAGGGAATGGTTGTAGGTTCGTTGTGTCATTTGTAGCTTGTCTGCAAAATTTTGCATCATTCCGGGTTGAATTGATAGGTTTCGACACGAGTTTTGATATTTGAAGATTTAAAAATTCGTAAGTTTGATTTTTGGGTTGATTCGTCGTTTTAGTGTTACTTTATGTGATTTGAAACGTCGAGCGAGTCCATTTTAGGTTATATGACTTTTGTGTGTGGTTGGACAACATCCCGGGGGCCCCGGGTGTGTTCCGGATAGGCTTCGGGTCAATTTTCCCTTTTTTTGCACTGCTGATGATGTTTCTAGTTTCTTTCTATGCGATCGCATAATAGTGGTCGCGATCGTATAGTGTTGCTCTTGACCCCTTAGTTTTACTTCAATGCGATCACATCCCATGCTTCGCGATCACATAATGCAGCGTTTGGCAGTAGATAATTTCTTATATGCCATCGCATAAGTTTCTTCGCGATCGCATAGAACCTTTTTTTGGCCAGTAACATTTTTCCTCTATGCGATCGCATGTAGTTTGCCGCAATCACATATTACAAATTGACCAGTGGCCTTTTTCCTTCTATGTGATCTCATCTTCTCGTCCGCAATCGCATTGAACAAAATACCTGGGCAGACAGTTTATATCTTCAAAAATCGAAGGCTTCAGCATTTTATCACATTTTGACTCCTAGAGCTCGATTCTTTGTGATTTTTGAGGAGTTTTTTCACACAATTTGATTGGCTAAGTGTTATTCAACTAGAATTAAATATATTTCATGATTTTATCCTTATTAGCATCATTTAATTTATGTTTTGAGTTGAGAAAATGTTGGTTTTGAAAGAAAACTTCTAAAATGAAAACTCGTGATTTGAGGGATCAATATCGGAATTCGATAAATTTTGTATGGTTGAACTCGTATCGGAATGGGTATTCGGATTTTGTAAAATTTGACGGTTTCCGAGGTGCGGGCCCGGGGATCGACTTTTGGGTTGATTTGTATAATTTTGTAAAGATTGAAACTTTATTATTTGGAATAGTTCCTCATACGTTTATGTGTATTTTGATGTTGTTTTAGTTGATTTTGAGCCGTCCGGAAGTCTTTTCGCCCGAGGAGTCAATTTCGAGTACCAGGTTGTCGTCTTTGAGGTAAGTATCTTGCCTAAACTTGTGTGGGGGAACTACCCCTTATGATTGAGTCTTCTATGTTGATTGTAGCCATGCACGCGAGGTGACGAGTGCGTACTCAGACTTATTTCAAAATAGGTTGGCCTTTTAGGATTCTTAGATCCTTTATATTCCATGTGTATGGAGTTGTATCTGTTATATCTGAGTTCCGATTTCTAGTTCATCTCTTTCTGCTTAAATTAGAAATTACTTGCTTAGTTTTCCTTTGTTGCTTATTTGACCTTAATTGACTTAACCGAAGAGTTTACCTTTTCTACCGTCGTGCTATACCTTCCTTCATAAACTGCCTATTTGACTAGAATTAGCACAGTCTCGCCCTATAATTGTATAGCATTGATTGGAATATCTATACGTTGGTGTCAAGCATACCCGTGAGTCGTACATTGTGATTTATATGATTTTCCCTTAAGTGCTACTCAGGTTTAGTTGATAATCATCCATGTTGATGGTATTTCCTGGGTGTTTCCTATTACTGAGCATTGTTCAAGAAGAGTTTTATTCTGTAAAGTTGATTGTTTAGGCGAGATTGGTTATAGTTGTTTCCCTTACCAGAATGATTGGTTTTGTCACGATCCATAAGGTCGTGATGGCGCCGGACACCACTGTCAAGCAAGCCAATCATTAAATGGTTAAGTTAAATTTCCTATTTTAGCATTTTTGAAATTATTACCTTTCACTTTATTACATAATAACTGAATAAAATCCGCTAAGTAAATACGACAGTTTAATATTCCATTTTTATAAAATACATCCCAAACACATCCCAGAACCCGGTGACACAAGTACATGGGCAATTTCTAAGAATTTTACAATTTCTACAAGCTTGTCTGAAATACAATTGGACAAGGAAATTAAAATGAAAATAAATACAGTACGAGGGAGACTCTGTCAGCTGCGAATCGCCTCCGGATGATGCATCTCGCCTAAGTCTCCAAACCAGTCACATCACTATGAAAGTACCTGTGCAATAAAAATGCACAACAAGTGTAGCATGAGTACGAAAACCTCGTGTACTCAGTAAGTATCCCGCCTAACCTCAGGGAGGTAGTGATGAGAGGTCGAATTAGACACTTGCTAGAAGTCAATTTAGTATAATCAAGTGAGACACTAAGCATGAATGTCATAGGCAACTCATTAAAATCAGGAATAAATAATATCAACTCCTTCCACATTTAACACTTTAAATCTTTGTCATTTTAGTTTACAATTTAAATGATAATCAGGGATAAGAAACATCATACTTATTTCACATTTTACACATCAATTCTTCTTCTTCTTAACCGGCCATTAAAACTTCCTTAGGCCGATAACATGTATAAATCACAGGAAAAAATGCAACATTTAACATGCGTAAACAAAGTGCCGAGGGTCGAAAGGCGCGTA
The DNA here is from genome assembly GCA_005239505.1 of Nicotiana paniculata. Taxonomy (NCBI): domain Eukaryota; kingdom Viridiplantae; phylum Streptophyta; class Magnoliopsida; order Solanales; family Solanaceae; genus Nicotiana; species Nicotiana paniculata. The sequence goes on from ML367695.1 coordinate 251,156, forward strand.
CCAACAATAATAAATTGTGCAGAGGGTCGAACGGCGCGGACCAACAATAATAAACTGTGCACTGTCGAGGGTCGAACGACTCAAACCATAGATGCATCTATCTGCCCCACTCGCGAATCGATCATGCAACGCGGTTATACATAAATACAGGGTTATCCTTCTCGCGAATCATACCTGCGACTCAGGCACCCATAGATACACATAAATACAGGGTTATCCTGCTCGCGAATCATACATGCGACTCAGGCACCCATAGATACGCATATAAACACAATAAGTCCACGTTTTTATCAAGAGAGAAGTTACTCAGGAAAGTGGTAAAATTCTTCTTAAAGGAACACAAAAAATAGCATTTAAATCTTTTTTTGAAACTCATTTGCCAAGTTTAATAATATTCAATAATATAACCTTATCAGGAACAGAATTATCCACAGAGGAATCAATTCTTTTTCTAAATGATTAAGAAAGGTACAATCTAGCCTTCTTAGGAAATAAATTACCAATTACATAGCATTATCAGTCTAATATTATTGGCAGGACCACATGTACAGCACATCAGGCATGCTAGTGGGTCCTAGACTACCCGGACATGGCATAATAGTAGCTACGCACGGACTCCCTTCACCTCGTGCGTACGTAGACCACGCATATAATAGCATGTATTTATTTAGTTCACCTAGGGGGACAATTCCCCCTCACAAAGTTAGAAAGGAGATTTACCTCGCTTCGAAATTCCATAACCGGCTTCCAAGCCCTTCCGATGAATCCAATAAACGCACAACGCCCCAAAACTATCCAAATAACGACAAACCAATGAAAATATACTCTAATATTTGCAACAATTCAAATTATGTAATTTCCCAACTCCGCTCAGTGAATTGACCAAAATGCCCTCGGACCCACGTGCCTGGATTTTAAAATTTCTCGAAGATATATACTACCCATAGTCTTACTATCTCAAATGTGCAATTTACTCTAAATTCTAGGCTCAAATTCGTGGTAGAAATCCGAAATAAAATTTCTAGGTTTTTCCTCCAAAAATCCCAATTTCCTACTAATTTCTATTTCTAATTCCATGTAAGATCACGTATTTAACTTAGAAATGGGAAGGAATCACTTACCTAGTGATGCTTGATGAAAATCCCCTCTTGAAGCTCCACAAAATCTCCCACACCAAATGAAATTAGGAGAAGAAATGAATATTTCCCGTTTTAAAAAAAGTCTGCCCAGCTGAGCCCTTCTATGCGATCGTATAAAGGCCAACGCGATCGCATAGGCCAAACCATGCTGCCCCAAAATTTCCTTCTGTGCGTTGGCATGCCTACAGGTGCGACCGCATAAGCCAATGTTTGCAGCCTCAACTTTTCCTTATGTGTGATCACACAACTATCACTGCGATCGCATAGACCAATGCAACAGCCCCAAAAATTCTCTTCTATGCGATTGCATACCTCCAAGTGCGATCACATAAGCCAAAATTCAAGCCCCTCTAATTTCTTCTCCGCGATCACATAACTAGGCCCGCGATCGCATTACACACCAACTGCACCAGCAAATAGCAGCAGCAAATCACTCAAAAATGACCCAAAACCACCCCGAAACACACCCGAGGCCCCCGGGGACCTGTCCAATCACACAAATCAATCCCATAATATCACCCGGACTTGATCGACGCCTCAAATCACATCAAACAACGCCGAAATCATGAATCGCACCCAAATCCCAACTTTATGAACTTTGAAATTTTGAACTTCCACATCCGATGCCGAAACCTATGAAATCACGTCCGATTGACCCCAAATTTTGCACACAAGTCATATTCAACATTACGGACCTGATCCAATTTTTGGAATTGCATTCCAACCCTGATATCAAATTTTTGACTTCCGGTCAGATTTCTCAAAAATCTTCAAATTTCTATCTTTAGCCAAATGACTTCAAAATGACCTACAGACATCCGAATTCACTTTCGATCGTGATCCCAACTCCAGAATCACCATACAAATCTATTCCCAGGCTCGGAGTCCTAAATGGATATCAATATCATTGAAATTCACTTCAAGCCAAACTTAGGAAATTTCTTCAAAATTGCTGACTTCCACAATACACACCGAAACGGTCCCGGATTATCCAAACCCCGATCTGGACATACGCCCAAGTTCGAAATCATCATGCAAACGTGCAGGAACCTTCAAATCCTGATTCAGAGGTTGTTTACTAAAAATTCCAATATTAGTCAATTTCTCCAATGTAAGGCTTCTGAAATAAGAATTTTATTTCCAATTTGGCTCCGAACTTCCCGAAATTCAACTCCGACCATGCCCACGAGTCATAATACTTGAAATGGAGCTGATCATGACTTCAAACTGCTGAACGACGCGCTAGAGCTCAAAACGGCTGGTCGGCTCGTTAAAGGTTTCTTGTTGATGACATAAATATTGTGAATCGTTACTATATATTGTTTTGTTTTTCCCCTTGTTATATCATTTCACTTGTGCTTGGTATTCACTTCAGTGACTACTTCTTATGAGTGAGTTTTTACCATTCTTGTGATTCAAGTCTTTTTATTGATTTGCTCGTCGCACCTTGCATTCTTTCTTTTGTTGCTTTTGCGCCTGTTGTGGCAATGTGTGTTGTTTCTATCGCATTCTGGTTGTTTTCCTCAGTATTGCATTGCATATTTAAATTGGGACTACGGACAAGATTCCGGGAGCTTACCCCTATATTGCGCTGCATATTTAAATTGGGACGACGGACGAGATTCCGGGAGCTTTCCCCCTGTACTGCATGACAAATTATTAATTACGGACTGAGTTCCGGTAGATTTATCCTGAGGAGATTATGATCGAAAGATTTTTATTGAAAAGTATAGCTGAAAAAGTATTTGCCTTGAAGAAAAATTATGTCTGAAGGACTTTTATTTCAAAGGTATATTTGAAAAGCATTTGTCTTGCAGAAAATGATATTTGGAAGTCATTTATTGGGGAAGTATGTTTGGAAATCATGTATTTTGAAGGAAACTATGTTTTAAAGATTCTTCTTTCCAAAATTTATATATATATATATATATATATATATATATATATATATATATATCCGGGAAAGTATCTTTCAAAGGAAATTCTCTATTTTGAAATTATTATATTCAAAGCTTTCTATATAAACTTATGGATTTGAAGGTTTTCACTCGAAGGTTTGACCAATTTAGTGGGTTGTTGGCTAAGGAATGATGTGGAATGCTAATGTAGTGCTGAGTTACTGGTGTTCTTATTGTGTTGTGGTACTCCTGTTCTGGCTTGTATCTTTGTCTATCATTTCTGTGTATTATTGTGTTGTTCCGTTGTTGTTGATGCATTTCCTTCCGCCTTGTAAATATTTTGTTATTTGCTATATTGTGTAGTCATTAGATAGAGGTCATATTCTGCCATTTCTATATTTATGTCTGTTCAGCTTTTAGACCAGTGGTATCTTGACTAGTCCTCTCACTACTTCACCGAGGTTAGTCTTGATACTTACTGGGCACCGCTGTGGTGTGCTCATACTACACTTCTGCGCATTTTTGTTTGCAGATCCAGGTAATTGTTGTTAGTAGTTGCGTGGATCATTGCCGAGGAGACTCAATGTAACCTGCTGCTGCGTCCGCAGGTTTCGGAGTCACCTTCATGTTTTTATTCAACTGTTCTTACTATTTCTAAACAATTGTATTTAGGAGTTGTAGAGAAAATTCGTAGAGCTTATGACTTGTATTACCAGTTTTGGGAAAAATATAAATTTTGTCAAGATTCTATATCGAGACTGTTGGATTTTCCTTTATTATTGTTGTTATTTAGTAATGTTAGGCTTACCTAGTCCCAAGACTAGGTGCCATCACGAAACCCAACGAAGGGAGATTTGGGTCGTGACAGGAAGCCGGTGAGCTCACCTTCCGGGTGGATGATGAAAAGGTGGTCTTCCATGTGTGCAAATCTATTAGGCATCCGAATAGCAATGAATTTGTTTCATTCATGGATTTTGTGACCGACGTGATTATTGATGATGCTAGTGCCACAATGAATGTTGAGGATAATTTGGAAGTCATTTTGCTCAACCTTGATGATGATGAGGAAAAAGAAGGTTATGTAGAGTGTGTGAATGCATTGCAAGGAATGGGGTCGTACACTTATGAGCCCCATAACCTATCTTTGGAGCTTGAAAATCGGAAGACTCCTCCAACAAAGCCCTTAATTGAGCCTCCCACGTTGGAGTTAAAGTCATTGCCTCCACATCTCATCTATGAGTTCCTTGGCCCTGATTCTACTTTACCGGTTATTCTTTCTTCTTGTTTGACTAACATACAGGTAGAGTCCACATTGGAGGTGCTACAAAGGAGGAAGAGAGCAATCAGATGGACATTGGCGGATATCCGGGGCATAAGCCTCGCCTTTTGCATGCGCAAGATTATATTGGAGGATGGTGCCAAACCCTCCGTTGAACATCAAAGGAGGATAAATGAAGCAATGCAAGAGGTGGTCAAGAAGGAAATCATTAAGTGGCTGGATGCAAGAGGTGGTCAAGACTACCTTCACTTGTCCCTATGGTACTTTTTTATTCTCACAGATGCCATTTGGTTTGTGTAATGCACCAACAACTTTTCAACAGTGTATGATAGCTATTTTCACCAACATGGTGGAGGATATTCTTGAGGTCTTCGTTTGATGATTGCTTGAACAATTTGGATAGGGTCTTGTCTAAATGTGATGAGACAAATTTGGTGTTGAATTGGGAGAAATGTCACATCATGGTCGAGGAAGGCATTCTCATCGGCCACAAAATTTCAAATCATGGTATTGAGGTCGACAGGGCCGAAATTGAGGTGATCTCCAAACTCCCTCCCTCTACATTTGTGAAGGGAGTGAGGATCTTCTTGGGTCATGCGGGGTTCTATCGCTGATTCATCAATGAATTTTCCAAGGTGGTAAACTCTTTGTGTACACTTTTGGAGAAGGATTCCAAGTTCCATTTTAATGAAGACTGCATGAAGGCATCAGAGTTTCTTAAGTTCAAGTTGACTACTACTCCTACTATCACCGCACCGGATTGGAGATTACCTTTTGACTCATGTTTGATGCTAGTGATGTAGCGGTTGGAGCCGTGTTGGGGAGACGTATAACAAAATCTTCCATTCGGTTTACTATGCAAGCAAGACCATGAATAATGACCAAGTGAACTACATAGTGACCGAAAAAGAGCTCCTTGCTATTGTCTTTGCTATGGATAAGTTCCGCCCATACTTAATGGGTACAAAGGTGATTGTTCACGCCGACCATGCAGAACTTCGGTATTGATGAGCAAGAAAGATTCTAAGGCAAGGTTGATGAAGTGGGTGCTTCTATTTCAAGAGTTTGATCTAGAGATTCAAGACTGCAATGTTAGTGAAAATTAAGTGGCGGATCGCTTGTACCGATTGGAGGAGGGGAGGCCACATGACATCCTTGAGATCAATGATTCATTTTGCGATGAGAAACCCCTAGCTGTTTCAATGACCGGGATGCCATGGTTCGCCGACTTAGCAAACTATCTTGTGAGTGGAATTGTACGGAATGAGTTCTCTTCAAACCAAACGAAGAAGCTCAAACGGGATTGCCTTGACTATTATTGGGATGAGTCCTACCTCTTTCGAATATGTACCAATGGTGTGATTCAAAGATGTGTACCGTAGGAGGAACAAGTGGGTATTATTGAGGTTTCCACTCTTAACCATATGGTAGTCACCATGGTGGAGCAACAACGACGGCCAAAAGTTTGAGTGGTGGATTCTATTGGACTACTATCTACAAGGATGCTAATGAGTTTGTCAAGCATTGTGATGAATGCCACAGGGCCGGTGGGATCTCAAAGAAGAATGAAATGCCTCTCACCACCATTTTGGAGATAGATATTTTTTATGTGTGGGATATTGATTTCATGGGTCCGTTTGTTAGCTCTTGTGGGAATACCTACATTCTCGTCGCGGTTGATTATGTATCTAAGTGGGTCGAGTCCGTCTCTTTGCCCAACAATGAAGCGAGGAGTGTGGTGACATTCTTGAATAACAGTATCTTTACATGATTCGGTACTCCAAGGGCCATTATTAGTGATGGGGCTTCACATTTTTGCAACAAGGATTTTGATACCTTACTCACAAAGAATGGTGTCATTCACAAAGTATCGACCCCTATCATCCTCAAGAAAGCAGAAAAGTTGAAGTCTCCAACCGGGAGATCAAGAGTATTTTGTCAAAGACGGTGAATGCCAACCGGACGGATTGGTCAAGAAAACTTGATGATTCTCTTTGGGCTTATATAACGGCCTACCAAAATACCGATCGGGATGTCTCCATATTGGTTAGTGTTCGGGAAGGCATGCCATCTTCTGGTGGAACTTGAGCATAAGTCCATGTGGGCTTTGAAGAGAATGAACCTTGAGTGGGATGTCTCCACAAACCTAAGAGTGACACAATTGAATGAGCTAGATAAATTTTGGTATCATGCCTACACAAGCTCGTCCCTTTAGAAGGAGAAGATGAAGTAACTCCATGAAAAGTACATCCACAACAAGGAGTTTAAAGAGGGTTATCTTGTTTTATTGTTCAATTCCCGGTTACGGATGTTCCCGGGCAAGTTGAAGTCAAAATGGAGTGGCCCATTTGAAGTGGTGAATGTAACTCCCTTTGGTGCTCTAGCTTTGAAAAATAAGAACGATGAGGTGTTTAGAGTCAATGGGAACTGGGTTAAACATTATCTTGGCAAGGTTGATGATGGCCACATTGTGGCGGTTCTTCATTTCAAATAATTTGTAATCTGTATCGTGTCGCGACGTTAAATCAGGCACTTCTTGGGAGGCAACCCAGGTGTCTTTTTATTTTTCTTATTCTTCTTCATTAGATAGGCTTTGTTTTGAGCTAACTAGTTTTGATGTGTATGTAATAACGGGTGTAATTGCAGGGATTGTGCAAGAAAAACTTACTAAGGGCCACAAAAGAGCGGACCGCACCTTAATTATGCAGACCGCACAATCACTCTGCGACAGCATAATTCTGTGTGCGGTCGCACAACTAAAAGACTAAAAGTGCATGCTCATTGAATATTGGCCCATCAAATTTCATTAACAATTTGAGGTTGAACACAAAATTGTGTCTGCACAAATTTTGCGCCCGTACTCACTTTTGTGCGGACCACAGAGATTCTTCAATGGTTCAGGTAAAGAGTGCGAACCGCACTCAAAATTGTGCGGCCTCAACCAGCTTCATTTTTTTGGCCATCTGGGTCAACCTATAAATAGGGCTTTTCACCATTTTTCACACTTTGCACTCTCTGAACTCTCAAGCCCTAGAAACACTGTGCATCCCATTAGTTCTATATCTTCCCTCATTTCATCAAGTTAGATCCTCACTTGCATCATTCACTACTGGTATGTTCAATCCATGTTAGATTATTTTCATTTTTCTTAATTTTTGTTTTTGTTTTCTTTGATTAGTTTAGTTATTCTTATGCCTAAAAATGTCAAATGTGCTTAATATGTTCTTCAAAATCATGTGGGCAGCTTAATATATGTTCATTAAGGACTGGGTAGACCACTAATCTTGTCAATTTGTGCAAACCTTGTCTGATTTATGAAAAATTTGCATGAAACGTAAAATAGTGCTGCATAATTTTAAATTGTGCGGTCCGCAGATCTTAGAGTTAGGGTAAACTTGGTGCTTGAAATGTGCGGACCTCACTCACAATTATGCGATCCGCAGTGATATGATGCGGTCCGCAACAAAATTGTGCGATCCGCACTGTTGAATGATCAGAGAACCTTGTATTCTAAACCTAGGGTTGTGCAACCACACTCAAAATTGTGCGATTTGAACATTTGATTATGCGGCCGCACTGTGAAATTGTGCGGTCCGCACTGGGCAATCTGCCGCACTCACTTTTATGCGGTCCGCAGTGCCTCCTGTGAGTCTGTTTCCTGCAATTTTCATGCATGCATCTGTAACCTCCAACTCTAGTTGATTCCTTTCATTATGTATTGCAGACAATTGTTAGATCACGTGGTAGAGGTGATACATCAAAAGGGAGGGCATAACCCTCCCAAGTCCTAGGTCGAGGCAAAAGTAACCTACCACTTGCAGTACAGAGAGCCATAAGCAATAAAGAAACCACCAACAGACTTCCTGAACCCTCCGAGTCCAGTGAGTATCTCCCTTCTAGGAAAGCTTCTGAGGGTGAGTTTGTGCAAGCTCTGCCTGATACCCAACCCCAACACGAACAAGCCCCAGGTAGATTCCACTTGAGAGATGAATCCTTTTCTATTACTAGTTCTTCTAAAGGTTTGAAAGATGGTAGCCAAGATTTTGAGCCTTCTTCCTCACATGCCCCGGTTTTGCCAATCAATGTAGATGATGATGACGATGTCCTGGATAATGGTAGAGTGGGCAACACTCGAGTGGGAGGCCTTGAGAGGTCGTGGAAGAGAGATATATGGGAGGACAAATTAGTCAATTGAACTGTCATTAGCAAATTTAGAGAGTGGTGGCTGCAGAGATCGCTCACTCTTGAATGACAGTTCTTAATGAAGGATTTAGAGATTCACAACCCAAATGTCGTTAGACATTTCCAAGAGTGAAAAAGGATAGAGGCGGTTCAAACAAGGTGTGTTAGATGCAAATGAGCACTTGGTTAAAGAATTTTATGCAAACATGGCTCACATAAAGAAGGGCACCAATACAGCTAAAGTTAGGAATCTAAAAATCAAGTTCGACGCTTGCTCCTTGAACAAGTATGTGGTTTTTGAAGAAGTCGAAGTTGTTCAGTATTTGGAGAGGCTTGCAATGGGTGATGCAGCTCGCCCGTGGCTAGCTGAGATTTAGGCTGCTCGAGGACCACCACCCTCTTGGCTCACAACAAGGGTTCCCAGAGGCCGGGCCAGCCTAATTTTTGAAGCCAAAGGGTGGCATACCTTCGTGTGCAGCCGTATTAACCCGTGCTTAAATGAGAAAAACATCCCACTTCCCTGAGCAGTCTTGGTGGCTTCAATTATGGCTGGGTACCCGATCAATGTGGGTGCTATAATGTCAACCAACATAACTTTATTTGTCCATAAAGATGAGAGATCCTACCCTTACCCAAACTTCCTCATAGAGTATTTCAACGATCAAAAGGTGGAGCCGAGGCAGTATGATACAAAATTAAATGCCAAGAAGCCTTTGTCATGGTACCACCTACAGGGTACTGACAACCTAAAGTTCAAGGGTAAGGAAACTACCTCCGTTGGCCAGACTGAGGAGCCAACGGTAGTTGTTACTAATGCAGATGCTGAGCCTTCCACATATGTGATGCCTTCCACAGCAGTCGGTCCTTCCACCGGGACGGCAGATATGCCGCCACCTTCCTCTTCTAGACCAACAGTTTTGTTATCGGTGCCAGCCTCATCCACTTATCCACAGACTGTGCTGTGAGTCTCCCAGACATTGGCGAGTTCTCAACAACTAGATGCAGGCAGCTACTACAAAGCTGTCTGACATAACCAGTGTTGTTGCAACACAGTATTCTGCCCTAGCAGCACCAGAGGCACCTCCGTCAGTGGAGGAAACATTGAATAATATTCTGGAGAACTAGAAGACCATTATGGACACCACGGTGGCGCATGCGTAATTCATTGAGGAGTTGGGAAAGCAAGCAAAGAATACGCGGAAGTCTCAAGCATCGAAGAAGTCAGTGCAGAAGTTGAGAAAAGAAATTGCAAAGAAAGCATCTGCAGGAGATATACCACCTGACCTGCTTATGGAGCCAACATCACGTGCAACACTAGCAGTACTCGAGGCATCACATACATCAACTGGCCAGTCTGAGGAGCCGGACCTTGTTACCCACACACCTGAGGAGATTTTTGATCCAAGTCACTGCATAGTTTTGAAGATTGAAACATGTCTGACCAATTGAACCAGGTCCATAAGAGCATACACACTTGACCTGACGCGTTGGCAAAGAAACCTTATATGCATAGGAGATGAATGTGATTGTGAAGTATCAGTGAACGAGGAGAGTGTCTTCTAATGTGAAAAGGTTACAAATTTATAAGAGAATAGAAGTTGAATTCAGCAAGGACAGTAACGAAGGAAGGAAGTTGAGTTTAATACGAATACATTCTCCTAGGTAGAATTGTACCAAAACTGAACGGCAAACTCAACAACTGACTTATAAATAATTGATGTATTCTTTCTTGAATTAAGAATGTACAAGTGCAGAAGTAAATAAAGATCTGAAAGAAAAATTCATAGATATTTTGCAAGCAGAATTATTGTGCGACACAAAGGCTACAGACCAGCTAGAAGAACCAGTTCCATTTGTTTAACATTGAGTCTAGTTGGTTGTAGTAGGAGATTTAATATTGTATCTTTTCAGCTTTCATAGAAGCAATTGTAATAGGTACACATTGTTCAAGTTATAGTTAACTTGAAGCTTGTAGAAATTAGCTAGGGGCTAGTTACTACGAAGGGATTAGAGTTAGCCCTAGAATTACAAAAGAGTTTATTTTGTATGTCCGTTTGGCTTAGAGTTTTAGTGAAGAGTTTTGAGCAAATCATACTGAGGAGTAGATCGTGGTTTTTCACCTTTTGAGCAAGGTGTTTTCCACGTAAAAATCTCTGTGTTTTTACTTTACTTCTTTTATTATTCCGCAACAGTAGTAGTTGGAACACCAAGAAGAACCAGGTTCTTCTATTGAGACAGCACTCGAAAATTGGGTATCACACAAGTTACCTATCTTCTTGTGTGGTATTGGCGTGTAAAATATCAATTGGTATCAGATCAAGTTATCCTTGAAAGGATAACACCTTGGAGAAGATCAATATGAGTGCGCCACCTGGAAACTAGGAAGGTCATCAACTGCAAGGCCACCAATCTTCAATGGCCAATATTACTCTTGGTGAAAAAATAGGATGAAAGACCACCTGATTGGAGAAGACTATGAACTCTGGGACATAGTCATTGATGGTCCTCTAGCTACCATGATGAAGACTGATGAAGGTATAGATGTACGAAAGACTAGAGCTGACTGCACTACTGAGGATCTGAAGAAATGGGAGAAGAATGCAAAGGCCAAAAATTGGCTAGTGTGTGGACTAGGTCCAGACGAGTACAACAGAATCCAAAGTTGCACCACTGCCGAAGAGATGTAGGATACCTTGCAAGTAGCCCATGAAGGAACACCACAAGTAAAATGGTCAAGAGGTACTCTACTATACCCTTAGTATGAAAACTTCACTATGAAAGAAAGAGAGACTATCCAAGAAATGTACACAAAGTTCACAACCTTGACTAATGAACTGAAGTCTCTTGGAAGAGTCATTCTTGAAGAGGACAGGGTTAAGAAGATCCTAACAAGGGTCTTGCCTATTTCCTGGGAAAGCAAAATCACTGCTATCCAGGAATAAAAAATATGGCAACCCTGAGTTTGGATGAGCTGATTGGAAACCTCACTGCCTATCAACTGAGAAGGCAGACAATGAAAATGGATGGTCCAAAGAAGGAGAGGAGTCTAGCACTAAGAATCACGGAGAGAGAATATCTTGATGATGATGAGATGGCCATGATCACCAAAGAATTCAGAAATATTGTCATGAGGAAGAAGGGCATCTCTAGAGGAGGAAACTACGACAAAGCAAAAGCTCCAAAAAGGCCAACCAACGAGGGATGCTACAAATGTGGTAAGACTGACCATCTCATCAAAAATTGTCCTCAGTGGGAAGTAGAATGGAAAAAGGAGAGATATGATAGAAGGAACAAGTCCAACCCAAGAAAACCACAACAAAGGCTATGGTTGTTGCTTGGGGGGAAAATTCAGATGAGGAATCAGAAGATGGGGAGACTGAAGATCATGCGCTCATGGAAATTGGAGAATCTGATGAGGAATCATATGAAGAACCAGAGGTATGTATCTCCTATCTTAAAAACAAAGTAAAGTTCCTATTTAAAGAAAAACTCTCTGAGTTACTACTTGATTTCATAGATGATTCTGAGGAAAAAACCAAAGAGAAGGATTAACTATCTAAAGAATGTGCAATGCTAAAAGAAAAGTGCATGAACCTGGAAATCAGATTCAGTGAATCTGAAAAGAAAAACACTGTCCTGTTGAACCAGGTTCATCCACTTGAAACTGAGATTCTAGGACTAAAATCTGAAACTTAAAGCTAAAGCTAGGATCCAGTAAAAAGGTTGTTGATTATTCTCATATCATATTAGAAGAAAACGTGGGAAAACTAAAACATAAGATGTTTGCCAAGGATGAACAAATAAGAACTCTTAATAAAGAACTTGGAAAAGTAAAACATGAATTAGATCGAACTTGTAAATGGAATAAATCCTCTGATTCCCTGATATGGCTTCAAGAGAATCATAGTAGCAACAGGAGAGTGATTGGCTGTGGAAGTCAATTGCCCAAGTGGGATCCCAAAAGCAAGTACCTCACTCTCCCTGAGAATAAAATCTGCACCCATTGTGGTAAGACTGGGCACTACAAATATGAGTGTACTGCAAAAGAGCAGACCAATCGAAAAAAAAGAGAGGTTTGTAAAAAGGAAAAATAGGCTACCAAATTAGGCCAGAAAAAATTGTATTCATCCATTCTCTCATAGAAAAGGACCCAAACTAGTTTGAGTTCTTAAAACTAACCCCTGATTCTTTTGTAGGCTCAAGTGAGAGGAGGCAGCCAAATTTGGTATTTTGATAGTGGCTGCTCAAAGCATATGACTGGGAACATGGAACATTTCCTTTCACTTGAAAGTCTCAAAGGAGGAAATGTCTCCTTTGGAAATGGCAAGAAAGGTGAAATTATTGGGGTTGGTAAGGTAGGTAAGGATGACACACGATCCATTGAACATGTGTATCTAATAGATGGCTTGAAATATAGCCTGATCAGTGTATCACAACTGTGTGACAGAGGTAACCTGGTTGCTTTTACTTCCACAAAATATTTTGTGATTAAGTTGCTTACTGAAAAGATTGTTTTACAGGGAAAAAGAATGAATAACATCTATGTCATAGACTTGTCCACACTGTCTGAAAATGAACTCACTTGCCTAAGTGTGTTGGACAGTGATCCCCTCCTGTGGCACAAACGACTTGGTCATGTGAGTCTAACTCAGCTTAATAAACTAGTCTCTAAGGACTTAGTGGTAGGAGTTCCTAACATTAAGTTCAAGGAGGAAAATGTTTGTGAGGCATGTGCCAGGGGGAAGTAGGTAAGATCCTCTTTCAAAAGTGAGAAAATAGTCAGTACCACCAGGACGTTGGAATTGGTTCATATGGATCTGTGTGGTCCTATGAGAACTCTCAGTAGATGTGGTAAGAGATATGTGATGGTGCTAGTTGATGATTATTCAAGGTTCACTTGGACC